>JAFEMH010002237.1:32500-310000 GCA_022495995.1 Adenophora triphylla var. japonica | reverse complement strand
GCTCAACTATGGAAGGATCGAGGCCCGGCATATCTTTATAGGACCATGCGAACACATCCACGAATTCTTTTAGCAGCTCAATTAGGGCATCCCTTTCAGTCCCTTCGAAGAAACTACCAATCAAGCGTCTCTTTAGGCTCTTCCGCAGCTCCTGCATTCACACTCGTCAAAATCTCTTCGGCACTTGGGCTCGATTTTCCTCTTTCCTGACAACCCGCTTAAAGATTTCTTTGATATATTGTTCATTTAATGTGTCTCGCTTCTTCATCTAGTGAATCGTTATTAATCTGTTTTTAGATTATTAGTTAATTCATCATTAGTTAAAGTGGCAATTAAGGGATACTCGTAAAGGTTCGTCATTTCATTGAGAATAAGAGGGAATACAAAGATTGGCTACAATTTCGTGGTCTTCGTGCGTGAGGCCATCTGGACGATTCGGAAGACTCAAACTCAACAATGAGAGACTCCTGGAGGACTTTACAAAGGTTGACACGAAAGGATCTGGGACCAATCCAAGCTTAGTGATCATTTCCTCTTTGGTCGCGGACGGCCCGAGAGAGTTTCCCAATTCTTTAGCGGCATCGCCGTCGGTGGCTTCACAACTCGGGAAAGGCATGGTCTCGTGCTCCCTCTTCGCCGTTGCTATCATCTCTTTGTCTCGAACCGAATCAATTGTGTTTGGCGTCCGAAAGCCGAGCATGTGGATGTAGGGATCTTCCTCAATCCCGGGGATTTCCATTTCGTCACAATCCGACCGCTCAATCCGTATGTAAGGACGCATTGCGTCTCGGTGTGCCGCTAGAAAAATCTCATGTCCCATACTCGAGCGGAAAGGCTCGGCAGGTAGTTCAAGAAGGAGGACGTCCCACACGACGTTCATAGATTCGAGCCGAGTCCGTCGGTGTTTGTCGACTTTTATCATGAAAATCTCCTCGCTCGGCGAGGCCAAAGAATGGGTTTGCGTAATGCCGACAAATCTCGTGATTGAGGACCGGAGACTTGTGTGCTCGTATCATGGCGGTGTTCGCCGTTTCCTTCCAAAGCACGCCTCCAAGTGTTGGAAATAACAATTAAATTTGATGAATCGAACTTCTTCTGAGTCTCGCTCGCTTGAGTGTGTTGACATAGTTGGCATCGCCGGATTCCAAAGGATGCCGGCGAGACTTGCCTCTCAAGGATGTAGCCCGTGTTTGATCGTGGGCATTCTTGGCTATTGTTTCGCCTTCGTTCCCATGAGGAAACCGTCACCCCTTATGACTTCAAGGTCTCCCGCCGGTTGATGAATTTGACGCATTGGTGGAGAGTGGAGGCTATGGCTTTCATGTGATGCAACCAAGGGCGCCCTAGTAGGGCTGTGAACTCCTGAGGGGATATCCATTACATGGAACTTTGCGGGCACCATTTGGGTTTCGTACTGCAGTTCCAGAGTCACCGTCCCTGCACGGGACGAGACGAACCGTCGTAGGCCTCGACACCGGGTAGATGGGATCACACGCCTTTCATTTATGCGGAGGGCCCTCATCATGCCGAGGGGAAGGACGTTTACCGATGATCCATTGTCCACTAATACCCTGTGGAGTGATATGGTGTTGAGCCGAATGGTGATGTACAAAGCTTCATTGTGTTGGGAGACATCTCTTGGCAAATCTTCATCGCAGAAGGTGATCATACTCCCATATAGGTGAGGATCATAGATTTGGTCCTTGTCTCGGGATAGAGAGTCATCAAGCCGCCACTTCGTGCCTTTTTCTTGCGAGGTAGAGCCTTTGCCGAAGCCCCGGGTTATACCGATGCCTTTTGTGGCGGTTGCCATCTCCACCAACATGTTGATTGAGTGGGAGCGCTAACCAAGGCGTCGGTTTTTCTTCATCGGTGTATACTGGAGCCGGACAACCGAACTCGCCGACCCCGAGGGGGCTGGACTTCCTCGTCTGGGCAGCACTCGGTATCCGAAGGTCTCAATTCCGTCGTTGGCAAGGCTTTTCTGCTCTTTTACCCCTTTTTGCTTTGGGGAAGACCGACCGGAGTAGAGTACATAATAATCAAATCCCCTGCATGGCTCCCCGAGCGTTCCCACACCGTTATCACCGGACTCGAATCTCTCCTTTAATTTTTGCCGAGAGGAAATTTTCTTTTTCTTAGGAGGACGGTCCTCGTGTATCCACCCCGATAATCCCTTTCAAGGCAATCGGGACAAGCCACAAATATCCCACCAAATGTGTTCTACTACTGGTGGCGGATTTGGGACCTCAGCCGAGCGGTGCCGGAATGACTTTGAGTGGAACCGGTCCGGGGGATCTCGCCGGGCTCATCTCGGTAAGCGAGTGATTGGACTCCGCCGGATAATGAGAGATATTGAGGTCCCGGGAACGGGTACATGTTTGTCCTTCAAGGTAGCCCTGGCCGCTGGGATATTGTTAAGGTCCCGAAGTGGGCGTGTGGCCTCTTCAATCCAGCTCGCCGTCTGCGTTCCGCGTTCTTCCAGGGCTTTGATGGCCGACCATATTTCTTCAATCGTTCCTCGATTTTCATCACTCAGCCGATATTTGTGGGATCATCACTTTGAGAGGGGACAACCGACAAGATACCGAACTCTTTCGTCCCCGATCGTTGTTGGGGGCCGCTGTTCCCGTAAGTCGACGGGCAGGAGTCCCGCGGTGGAAACATAGGAATCTTGGGGTAGCATCTTGATGTATCTGGACGATTAAGAAGAGGAGGAGAACCCTCTTCCTTCTTTGCGGTAAAAGTGCCATCGGAATTGAGGCCGATAGTCAAACCATGACTTGCGACAACCCCGAAGGTCATCAATTTGAGCCTCATGCCGAAGTCTCATCTCGTTCTACCAACCGGATCCAATACCGGTGCTGTCTCGAGGGATTTTGGAGGACGGAGCAACGTTATCCCCATCATTACCGGCCGATGCGTACATTCTCAAACCCGGAGTCGGAACAAACGGTGAAGCCGACGATGCGCTTGACTCTTCCCAACCGATCAAACGGTGACCCGGTGCCCGAAACCAAGCTTTGTGCGGAGTCAAGGGGGGAAAGGACACGAAGGTTCGATGTCCGGGAATGGAAGGAGGGTAGGTGTTTGGGCTTTTGGCTCATGCAACATGCGCTTATTTGTTCACGTTTACTTAAAACATGTTTTATTAACCTAATCGGTTGGAAAAGATTGCTCTTCTTTTTCGCAAACTACTCGGATCCCGGATCGCCGGGCCCCGTCACTACGTCTATAAGCCCCTCGTATTCCACCCGTATTTCGACCTCCCAGGGTGGACCCCGGCGAGGGTCCTATAGGGCAAGCGGGTCCCACCGACCGAAAGAAAAACGATCCTAAAAGTCGAAGGGTAATCGAGTCTTAACGAGCATTCGATGTAAATTACGGACAAAGCCGACGTCAAAAGTCAAGATCATGTCCGAGGGCTCGACGAAAAGTCGGCATGATTTGACCGATAAATGTCCACGATTGATCTTGATTTGTTGTCAATTAGGCCGTAATTAGGCATGGAATAATCATTAATCCTTGATGACTCAGTGTCAATGCCGGGAGTCGTGTATAATTTGTGCCGCCGAGCCGAAGTCAAGGCGCCGGTCAATATCTTGGTCAAAGTCTCGCGGCGGAAAACCGGCGTAACTTCGACCGATTAGGGTCCCCGAAAGATATTGAGTCGGTATGCCGACAAAGGCTTGAAAGGAAAGGTCTATACACAGTACATGTGGCATGACACAGTACTGCACTAAAAACCAACCGGGTCTCGGACAAAGTGTGTCACGGACAAGTGCATGGTCGACACGAGGCTCCATGGGATGTTTGGGTAGTCCTGTGCTCATCCGAGAGGCGTAATAAGACCAAACGGACCGCGACAAGGATTTCCCCGGGTTAGGGACGTAGTGTGCAGTGTACGGTCACGTGCGCGTAGTGTGCAAGCAGTCTATATTCTTTTTCTGAGTAAAATAGAGATTTTTTTATGTGTCTTAAAAATATGATGCATGATTTTTTTTTTTGAAAATTTTCTTTTTTTTTTGAAAATTTTTTTTTGAAATTTAATGAGCACATAAGCACGTAAGCACGAAAATTCCAACAGTTAGGGACATTATTCCGACAGTCAAAATTTTGACTTTCTCCGAGGCGGCCAAAACAACATGAAAACTGTGCAAAAAATCAACACACACACAAAAATGATTTTCAAAGCCGGGACGGAAGCTTGACCCTCAAAAGCTCTTTCCTTTTTTTTTTGAAAACGGTGATACCGGTACGTGGGATTGTTAGACCACAATTTATCCCCGACTCGTGTTAGGAGGCGATAACGGGAAGTTTAATGGTTTCCACCAATATACCAAATATCATTCATTTTTTTTTTAAAAAAAAGCTTAGTCCCCAGCGGAGTCGCCACTGTGATGATGTGTATCCGAAAATTTTCCCATTTTTATTTGAAAAAATCAACGAAACGGAGTCGCCACGCCATTTTTATTTTGAGGGCCAAAAATTTGAAAAAAGCCCGAGATCAGAGATTTAGGTTCGGAGGTCATGTTACGCGTCGGGAAGGACGTTAGTGTGCACCCGGAATGCCTCGTAAAACGAGTCTTCCAAGCTGAAAATCATTTGTGTGTGTGTGTGTGTATGTGTTTTGGCCAAAATAAGTTGAAACTCAGAAAAGTAAAAATTGGGATATCTTTTTAAGACTTTAAAATGATCCCATGAATTTTTGAAAGATTTTTGGATTGAGATTTGGTACTCAAATAACCTTTTGAAGTTGAGAGCCATTTCTGCCAGAATGAAAAAGGCAGTGGACCTTTGATTTTGAAATGGATTCAAGGGTCTTAAAACTTCAGAATCTGGATAAACTCAGAGAATGAAAGTTGTTCTAGACACCTTAAATAAGATTTGTGCGAAGGAATTTTCCATTTTGGAGAAGATTTGAGGGGTCAAAACCTTCTGGAAACCTCAGATATGAGATCTGGATTCCCAGAAGCTGATGAACTAGCCTCTGAAAGAAAATTTGAAAAGAGGAGTTTTACTCACCGAAAAAATAAAGTAAAAATATGTATGGAAAGATCTGGATGTTGGTTACAAAAAGTGTTTTGTAGTCAACACCAAATTCCACATTTATCTGTGTCCAAAAAATTAGACCATGGACTGAGGTCTGAGAAAATTGCTACTGGACAGCAACTTCTCAAGAAAGAAAATATGATTTTAAGGGGGGTTTTGCATCCATGCTTGTCCCCATTTCCCTAGGTTTTGGTTAGTGATCACTTGACATTTTAGTGGTGAATCAACTATACCAAACCATCCTTGGGGTACATTAGGACTAAGCATTTCATTTGCTTGGGAAGGGGATTTTTATCCTTTGAAAATGAGATTTTATGCTTGAAAATGGTTTTTAGGGTTTTGAAAATGAGTTTTCTTTACAAGAAAGTAAGAGATCTTGAAAATAATTTTGATCTTTGTAGAAGATCATCCATGGAGATGGTCTTCCATGGTGATCTTCTTAGATCTAAAGCAAGAAGATGAAAGAACTACATTTTGTAGTTTGCAAATGCATGCATGGTTGGAGTTTAGGGTAAGGAGAAGGAGGGTTTACCAATCTTCCTTGTGTTCTTGAGTTTTTGGCTTGAGTGTATGAGTGTTTAAGGCTTAGATATGAGAGTGAGTGGATGAGTGTGAGTTGGGAAAGATTGGAGAGAAAATGGTGACAATTCTTGAAGAATTCTCACTGTTTTCTCTCTATATTTCGCCAGAGGTTCGGTGCAAATTGTGTTGTTCCTCCTTATTTTTGTGACTGGAGGGCTCAATTTATAGCCCTCTGGAAATGACATACTTATCCGCGCGGATAGGACCCTTCAGCGTGCACTGTTCATTAAATGCAGCTCCAGCTTTGGACAAGAGGAATATTTCTTTTTGAAATTTCAAATTAACGGCTTTATTGTTCCTGACCATTTCTATTTGTGGTTTTATTCCTTTTGTTTTACTTTTTGAGATTCTTTTTGAGGTTTAACCTTAAATAACAATGCCCATTTTACCCTCACTTTGTTAGAAAAGTTAGGATTATTAGGAATTGTTAGAAATGTTATAACTTTCGTTAATTTTCTAACGAAAATTCTAACAAGCTCAAATTGGAGCACTTACACAACCGACTGCAGAACTCGCTCATCAGGTTCGAGGCACCTAAGACGCCATCATCCCCAGGGTCAAAGACCCGAACTACGGCCGGCTTGATTCCCACTCGGGATACGTAGGTAGCCTATTAAATAGGTTCAGCCACTCGATCACTTGATCATCCTGTCAAATATGGAGCCTTACTCTTATCGACGACCCCGCTTCCTTCAAAAGCACCGTCGCCGAGGGGCTACTGTAAGTGCTCCAATTTGAGTTTGTTAGTATTTTCGTTAGAAAATTAACGAAAGTTTTAACATTTCTAACATTTCTAACAAACCCTAACCTTTCTAACAAAGCAAGGGTAAAGTGGGCATTGCCATTTAAAGATAAACAAGGAAAGGAATCCTAAAAAGCAAAAGAAATGGAAAAAACCCGAATTGGTAAGTTGAAAAAGCAGGTTCAGTTTGAATTTTAAAAAGATTATTCCTCTGTCCAAAAAGCCGGCCTTGTAGCGAGATGAACAGTGCACGCCAACAGGACCCTCCGCGCGGATATGATTGTTTCTCACAGTGTTCTATAAATTGAACCCTCCTCTCTCAGTTTACACAACACAATTTGATCACAGCAACGAAACTCTGGCGAAATATAGAGAGAAAACAGTGGGAATCCATAGATTGCCACCATTTTCTCTTGAATCTTTCTCAATCTCACTCCAAACACAAATCCAAACACCAAACCTTGATACTCCTCAAGCCAAACACCAAATCTTGATACTCCTCAAGTCAAATTCCAAGCCTAGGAAGATAGGGTGTCACCATTGGTAAAGCCCTCCTTCTCAAAACCCTAAAATCCTCTTTTAACCTCTTGTTCATCTTGTTCTTCTTACTTGGATCTACTTGATGTCTAGTTTAACTTAAGTTTTGACCCAAGATGGTCATCTTGAAGTTCATCTTCATGAATGACCATCTCAAATGGTCCACATTTTAAATCTCTAGTTGATTTGTCTCTTTAATTTCATTTCTACAAAATATTCCCTTTCCCTTTGCAAAGGACATGTTTAAACCCCATAAAATTCTCCAAGGATGACTTGAATATGATAACCACTTAAAACAAAGTAGTGGAATCAAGTCTAGGGATGAAAATGGGGTGAACATAGATGCAAATCCCCCAAAAATCACATTTTCCCTCAAGAACATCTTGCTGTCCAGTCCAGTAGCATTGTTCTGAGACCTCAGTCCATTTTCCTATTTTTTGGACCCAGTAAAACTTGTAATTGGTTGTTGACTACAAAATACTTTTTATATCCAACATCCAGAGCTTTCCAGACATATTTTTATTTTATTTTTTGAGTGAGTAAAAATCCTTTTTTCAATTTTTCTTTTAGAGGCCAGTTCATCAGCTTCTGGAAATCCAGATTTCACATCTGAGATTTCCAGAAGGTTTTGACCCCTCAAATTACTTAAAAAATGGAAATTTCCTTTGCAGAAACCCTATTTAGGGTGTTTTAAGCAACTTTTATTCTCGGACTTTCCCCAGATTCTGAGGTTTTGAAGCCTTTAAGTCCATTTCAAAGTCAAGGGTCAACTGCCTTCTTTCATTCTGGCAGAATTGCTTTTCAAATCCAAAAATCTTTTGAGTGCCAAGACTCAATCCAAAAATCATACCAAAAATCTTGGGGATTGTTCAAAGTCTTATAAAGAGTTCCCCATTTTTGTTTTTCTCAGTTTCAACTCATTTTGGTCAAAACACACACACACACACACACACACACAACAAAGGATTTCAAATGTTTGGAAGACTCGTTTTGCGAGGCGCGCCGGGTGCACACTAACGTCCTTCCCGACGCGTAACGTGACCTCCGAACCTAAATTTCTGATCTCGGGCTTTTTTCAAAGTTTTGGCTCTCAAAATAAAAATGGCGTGGCGACTCCGTTTTGATTTTCACAAAAAAATCGGGTACATCACAATAACGACTAGTTTGAAAAAGTAGCCGTTGGAATGGGTTCTGACGTTCTGTTCGGACCGAGCAACTCATATGACTCAGCCGAGCATGACCGTTATTGAAAATTTACACACTGGAAATGACCCCCTCGGCCGAGCAACTCATATGGCTCGGCCGAGCAACTCATATGATTGTTTAAAATTAATTTGAAAATGTCGATTTTAGCTGGTTTAACCGTCGGTTTTAACCGGAGGTTAACCGGCGGTTAACCGGTTTTCCATTACTCCCAATCGAAATCGAACCTCCATAAACCCGATTCCGATTAAACCGGTTCTAGTTAACCGTGTTGACCGATTTTGACCGATTTTTAATGGTTCCAAATCGGCGGGTTAACCGGTCCGGTTAAAAAAGTGGCCACGTCTAGTGATTTCCTTCTCTTTCGATAATTCCTGTGTTCCATTTAACTCACTTAGAATCTTGGTATGCCATGATTCAAAATACATAATAAACTCTTTTGATAATTCCTGTGTTCCATTTACTTCTAGGAATGAGCAAAAAAACCTGGTGAAAAAGGCTGCCAATCTTGCTCTGTGTTTCTCATACTTGCTGTAATATAAAGTTCCCAATTCACATGATTGAAACATTTCTTCATTGTTAAAAATATAAGGCTTGATTTAAATTGTTAGCAACTTTTATTTCAGTTTCTAGTCACTAAAGTGAAGATTGTGGGCATTGTAAGGAGAGAAGCTGTCAAGATTGGGGAAGGAAGGATTTAAGACTGTAGGATACATTGGCAGCAGAAGAAGCAGCCTCAAACAAAGCTTGGTACAACTCTTTATGCATCAAGGTTTATTGCCTAGGGACAAAAAATAAGTTCACAAAATTTAGGCCACTAACTGAGTTGGCAGTCACTGATTGGATACTTAATGAGCATTGGGACCTACAATAACACCATCCAGTCAAATGTTGTCAAATCATTTTGTGTCCAACATTTTGTGAGCTTTTTTTTTTAAACTTTTGTAGTACTCTTTGTTGTCAATGCACTACTTGCTTTGTGACTCAATTTTCCATCATTCGTGCTCGTCGGAGGGGCATCCATCCAGAGTTACTATAGCTCGTCTTGTCGGCCTCTCTTCTAAGAGGAGGGATGAATTCCCAGTGTTCTTAATTCTGATTCTTGCTTTCCCAAGTTTTGTTGGTGCATTAGTCAATACTGTGTCTGAATTTTATTTTTATTTACTTATCAAATGATGTGTGGTGTTATTAGCACCCCCAGGATTTGTACACACTCAATCTCGTCCGTGCATTTGGATCACTGTTTTGGACAAATTTTGACAGGTAAATTTGTCTTCTCAAGGAGGTTTGGGCACAAATGGAATATAGTTCTCAAAGCAAGATGAACACAAGGATGTAACGAGGAAACCCTTAGAGCAATCTTCCAAGAGAAAAACCTCGGGAGGCCTTTGGAAAGCCTGCCTAAACCAAAGAAATTTTATTAAGTCTTTTGTGTTGGAAAAATAGTGTGTTTTGAAAGAAATTAATGGATTAATTTCTAAAGGGTAATTTTGTCAAATTACTTAAGTGGTTTAGTGTGTTTGTGAAATAAAATATTTATTTGTCCAAAATGGTTTTTGGATGAATTAAATATAAATGCTCAAAGGATTTGACCCACTTATTGTTAATAAATTTTGATTTTGTAAATCAAAATTGGTTTTGAATTTTACTGAGGTGCTCGGCCGAGCAGGTTGTTGACTCGGCCGAGCAGAGCATGACAGAAGGTCCAAAGTTTCTGGACAACCATGCTCGGCCGAGGCATATGCCTTGCTCGGCCGAGCATATCTGGGCAAAGCCTTGCTCGGCCGAGCAAGGTATAAGACTCGGCCGAGCAGTTCCTGAGCAGAAGTGTAACAACCAAGTATTAAATGTGAAAAACTGAAACAGAAATCATTATGGCTAAGATTTTCGATTTAATGGTTGATTAATTTCGTAATAATTTTGTTTATTACATAATTAACAACAAATTTTCAGTTTTAATCTTGGTTTTTGAAATGTTTAAATAGTTGTTTGTCAACAACATTTGAGAAACACTTTGAAAACCTTTTGGAAACACTTTGAGAGAAAAACCACAGCAGAAACAAACTCTTGCTCCTGCAATCCTCTTCCATTTCTCTTGTTGCATCTTGTTGCTTCTTCATTTGGCCTCCTAGCTTGCATTATAGAAGAAGAGGTGATCTAGTCCAAGCACGATTCAACTCGCCGGGAACTTTAGGTGCAAAGTGCCCCCGGTCCGCACGTTCTATCCTGAGAGACAAGCGATCCAAGCACACTCGATGAGGGATCGAATATGTCTTAAGGAGACAGTGATTTCATTGGGCTCGTGCATCAAAATTCAACAACTTCTCCTTTGTATTTTCAGTTTTTGTTAATTGTGTTTTATTTAATTTTCTGTAATTGTAACACCCTTGTAACAATCTTAAGACATATTCCTAATCAAGTGAGTCGATTACAGATTTTAAAAACAGAAAATACGAAGTTGTTGTGTTTCAGATGGCGACTAACAACAACAACGTGGAGACCCAAATTGGATCCCAAACCGGACCCCAAACTAATCCCCAAACTGAAAACGGAAGTGGCTCGACTATTGTGACAAATCCTCCTACGATCCATATCCCGACCCCTCATGCGGAAAAACTCGAGAAGTTTGTTGGCCACGACTTTAAGCGTTGACAACAAAAGATGCTTTTCTACCTCACTACCTTGCACTTGGCAAAATATCTGAAAGAAGATATGCCAAAGGTGAGTGAAGGAGAAACTGATGTTACAACCTTGGCTGCGGTTGAAACATGGAAGAATGGGGAATACTTGTGCAGAAACTATGTCATTAATTCGCTTTCAGATTCTCTTTACAATGTGTTTAATGAGAAGAAATTTGCAAAGGAATTGTGGGGGTCGTTGGACCACAAATATAAGATTGAGGATGCGGGAATAAGAAGTTCATTGTTGCCCGTTTCCTTGATTTTAAGATAGTGGATAGCAAGAGTGTGAAATCTCAAGTTGATGAGTTTCAAACTATTTTGCATGAGATTCATGCCGAGGGTATGATCATAAGTGAAAGCTTCCAAGTGGCTGCAATCATTGAAAAATTGCCTCCATCTTGGAATGATTTCAATAACTACCTTAAGCATAAGCAAAAGGAAATGGATGCGGAAGGAATAATCCTTCGTTTGAGTATTGAAGAGAACAATAGAGCCGCTGAGAAAACGTTTGTTTCTAGTGTGGCTAAGGCCAATATGGTGGAGCATGGTGAAAGCTCCAAAGGCAAAGGCTTTGGGAAGGGAAAAGGGAAGATTGTGATAACTTCCAAGCGTTCCCACTTGGGACCAAAAGGTGGTGTTTCCAAGAAGAAGTTCTTAGGAACTTGTTATAATTGTGGCGGTGAAGGCCACAAGGCTCATGCTTGCAAGTTGCCCAAGAAGGCTCGTGAGGCAAACATGGTGGAAGGCATTGCTAGAGAAGTGTCCGAGATGCACCTCCCAGCTGTGATTTTCGAGGTGAATTTGGTAGGCTCAAACCCAAATCAATGGTGGATTGACACCGGTGCTACTAGACATGTGTCCTCCAATAGAGACATGTTTAGTACTTTTGTTGCTAAGGATGGCGAGAAGCTACTCATGAGGAATTCAGCCACCTCCGAGATCAAAGGAGAAGTGGTTTTGAGGATGACATCCGAGAAGGAGTTGACTCTCAACAACGTGCTTTATGTGCCCGATATCCGGAAGAACTTGGTGTCCGAATCGCTTTTGATAAAGCATGGTTTTCATATTGTGTTTGAGTCCATATAGTCAGTTTGTCTAAGAGTGGAATGTTTGTAGAAAAAGGCTATGTCAATGATGGTCTGTTCAAGTTAAGTGTAATGGTGGTTAAGCCAAAAGCTAATGATATGAATATCTCTTCCGTTTACTTGCTTGAGTCATCTAATTTGTGGCATGGTAGACTTGGTCATGTTAATTTTGATTCTATACGTCGTTTGACAAAATCAAATTCTATTCCAAAGTTTAAAGTTGATTGTAAACAAAAATGTGAAATTTGTGTAGAAGCAAAATTAACAAGAAAGTCATTCCATTCAGTTGAAAGACATAGTGAACCACTAGAATTAGTTCACACAGACTTATGTGACTTTAAATCAACACAATCAAGGGGCGACAATAAGTACTTCATGACTTTTGTAGATGATGGCACAAAGTATTGCTATGTGTATTTTCTAAAAAGTAAAGATGAAGCTATAGAGAAGTTTACTCTCTATAAAAATGAAGTTGAGAATCAATTAAACAGGAAAATTAAGGTGTTAAAAAGTGATAAAGGTGGTGAATATGAATCTCCATTTGAAGCAATATGTGTTCAAAGTGGAATTAAACATATAACCTCGGCACCTTATACACTCCAACAAAACGGTGTTGCCGAAAGGGAAAATCGGACATTGAAAGAAATGATGAATGCAATGTCATTGAGTTCGGGATTACCGGATAACATGTGGGGTGAAGCCGTGTTGTCGGCTAACTATGTGTTAAACAAAATACCTCGAAATAAACAAGATAAAACTCCTTATGAACTATGGCATGGAAGAGTGCCAAGTTATAAACACTTGAGAGTGTGGAGGTGTCTTGAAAAGGTAGCCATACCTCCTCCTAAAAAGGTGAAGATTGGACCTAAAACTGTTGATTGCATATTTATTGGATATGCACATAACAGTAGTGCTTATAGATTTCTTGTGTATGAGTCGAAAATTGAAGCTATACACAAAAATACTATAATGGAATCTGTGAACGTATCGTTTTTTGAGAATATATTCCCGTGTAAGTCAAGAAATGAGGCAAGCTCATCGACTAGAGTAATAGATTCAATAGAAGACGAACACGTTCAAGATAAAAGTGAAGAAGAAGAGGTAGAACCTCGACGGAGCAAAAGAGCTAGTATTGAAAAATCTTATGGTCCAGACATTCTAACCTATATGGTAGAAAGTGAACCACAAAGTTACAAAGAAACCGTTAGCTCTTCGGAAGGACCTTTGTGGAAGGAAGCAATTAAAAGTGAAATTGATTCCATTTTGCAAAATCACACATGGAAATTAGTAGACCTTCCTCCAGGAAGCAAAACACTAGGATATAAGTGGATTTTCAAAAGAAAAATGAAGGCGGACGGAACAATTGATAAGTATAAGGCCCGACTTGTAATTAAAGGTTACAGACAAAAAGAAGGCCTAGAATATTTTGACACGTATTCTTCCGTCACGAGAATAACGTCAATAAGAGTTGTACTTGCAATTGCCGCATTGAGAAATCTTGAAATACATCAAATGAATGTAAAAACAACCTTTCTAAATGGAGATTTAGAAGAGGAGATATACATGGAACAACCCGAGGGGTTTGTTGCACGTGGACAAGAAAAGAAGGTGTGCAAATTAGTAAAGTCATTATATGGCTTGAAACAAGCACCAAAACAATGGCATCAGAAATTTGATAATGCTATGATGCAAAGTGGATTTAAAATAAACGAGTGTGACAAATGTGTCTATACTAAAACCACGGAAAATGACTTTGTCATTTTGTGTCTTTATGTAGACGACATGCTTATCATAGGGAGTTGTGATAAGATGATCAAATCCATGAAAGACATGTTGAATTCGAAGTTTGACATGAAAGATATGGGACTTGCGGACGTAATCCTTGGAGTTAAAATTTCTAGAATATCCAACGGACTTGTGTTAAGTCAATATCATTATGTGGATAAAATTCTTGAGAAATTTAGCAAGGATGACAATGGAATAGCGAGTACTCCAATCAACCCAAATCTTCATCTATCAAAGAATAGAGATGAACCGGTGTCTCAATTAGAGTATTCGAGAATTATCGGAAGTCTAATGTACTTGATGAGTTGTACTAGGCCGGATATTGCTTATACCGTTAGCAAATTAAACCGGTATACAAGTAATCCTGGAACAAATCATTGGAAAGGTATAGTAGGAGTACTAAGCTACTTAAGATATACTCGTGATTTTGGATTACATTACACTAGACATCCAGCTGTGATAGAAGGATATAGTGATGCTAATTGGATATCGGATATCAAAGACTCAAGGTCTACAAGTGGATATTTATTCACATTAGCAGGTGCAGCTATATCATGGAAATCTTCTAAGCAAACTGTTATAGCCAGATCAACCATGGAATCTGAGTTTATAGCACTAGATAAATGTGGTGAAGAAGCCGAATGGCTACGCCAATTTCTAGAAGATATTCCAAGATGGGAAAAGCCCATGCCCGCAATTAGTATACATTGCGATAGCCAATCTGCGATTGGTAGGGCACAAAGTCATATGTATAATGGTAAGTCTAGATATATACGTCGAAGACATAATACCATTAAACAACTACTTGCAACTGGCACCATATCTATTAACTATGTAAGGTCAAAAGATAATTTGGCGGATCCGCTAACCAAAGGGTTAAGTAAAGAGATAGTTGCAAGGTTGACATTGGGAATGGGTTTAAAGCCTCTTGAGAAGTTAAACACAGCGGAAAACCCAACCTAGCTGACTGGAGATCCCAAGATCTAGGTTCAAAGGAATAACCTAACTGTTAAAAGACTTGTAGCGTCACTGTGGGGGTCAACCCCATACTCATTCCTTAAAGTGACATCCCGAGATGAATGAGGTTAAGCCTATGGCTTTTAATGATTCTTATGTGAAGTAAAATGGGTTACTTAAAAGAATCACCTATGTGAGAAAGAAGTAGAGGCCGCTTCAAGGAGAATTGTGTGAGGCTCAATTCTTAGACCTTCTCACAGAACCAGGCATTGTGATCCAGGGCCATTAATGGACACAGCTATGAGAGCTGAATTGTGTTAGGGAGATACCTGTGTAAAGTATATGATCGGCTACACAAAAAGCTATTAGTTCAAGGACATCGCGTCTACTGATTAGCGAGTAGAGTAAATATGCTTTTACAAGGGAGGGTTCAAAGGGCAAACCCCTACCTATCCTACGCAGGTTTTCAACTGCCGGACTTTATCACCTATCCCAAGTTTAGTTGGTTCATTAGTCAATACAGTGTCTGAATTTTATTTTTATTTACTTATCAAATGATGTGTGGTGTTATTAGCACCCCAGGATTTGTACACTCTCAATCTCGTACGTGCATTTGGATCACTGTTTTGGACAAATTGTTGGTGTAATGCCCTAGGCTTTAGTTATGTTTAACTTAAAACCGTTATGTATCATCTTTATCGTTTATGTTTATTATTTGATTATTATATAGTTTGCATATTTATTGTAATAATCTCCGTCCCTAATTATTAAGAGAATAATTAGTATAATTGTCAATGGATAATCATATGATGATTATATGCATAGAGATGCACATTGAAATTATGGGTACTTGTTAGAGAACAAGTGACTGGACTTGACCCGTATGAGATTTATGTCATGGTCAAATGTCATAATTAAATCTCATATGGTCACTTCATTTAGTCCCTAGACCTGAGATTATCATGACCTTACATATGATGAAAGTCATGTTTGATTTTAGTCAAACGATATCTTAACACGATATTTATAAAGGCTATCTTTGGCATGATCGGATTCATGATGGGAAGGATGATAAGTCAAGATGGAATTTGTCCCTCGAAAGAGAGATGTTTTGCTTGGGCCCCTTGATGAGTGATAATGATGAAAAGTGTGTGGCTACACCCCAATGCGATTGGAATATCATTATACTCAAGAATCGAGAAAGCATTGAACAAAGACAAGTTGACAAGGACCATGACTTGTGTTCAATATAACATCGTGAGACAAAGGGAGAAATGGAAGTGTACCATTGGAAACGTGAACTCTTACGTTATATTATTTGGGTAGACATAATGGCTTGCTAGAGTCCGCTTATGTCTTATAAGAATCGATATGATCGAACTCATTGCCAACATATATTAATCCTATTGGGTCACACACAACTAGAATGAATTGGTTAAACCAAAGGAAGAATGATTGAGAGTTCCTGCATATGGCAACGTTTGTCACGCGACATACCTAGCCATATGGCAACCTTTGTCACGCGACATAACTAGCCACAGAGGCGATTTACACTTGTTTCCTAATTTGATTAGGGCACAAACTCTAAATACTAAAGTAGTATAAATATGAGTATGTAAACATCCAAAATTGAGCCGAATTTTCAAGAGAGAAAATCACCAAAAGGTTTCTCAATATTTCTTCCATAGGTTTAAGAATCTAGCAATTCTCAAGAACGGTTCTTGGTTCATTCTTACGTGTGGATACAACAATAGAGGGTCTTCGCTCGTTTGAGGATCAAGGCCTAGAGTTCCAATCCAAAGATTGAAAGGTTTTTGAAGATCGAAGATTGTGATTTAAAATCACACCAATAAATTGTTCGATAGCTCAAGACCGGAAAGCAATTAAGGTTGGTAAATTCTATCTCATAGGAATTCAATTTAATCGTATAGAACGGATCTTAGGGCTTTGGGTTTTGTGTTATTTAGATGCTTATTCCACTGCGCATGGACCCATAAAACCCAACAGTGGTATCAGAGCCCCGTTCGTATGGTTAAGTTTGAATTAACATGCTAGAATTAAGATATAAATTGTTTATATGCTTATTGCATGTTTTTGTATGCGATAGAATTTTGATTGTTTATGTGAAACAATGTGAAAATCGTTTTCTGATTACGATGAATTAAATCTGTAAAAGGGTTGTTTTATATGAATTAATTGCCTTGTGGTTAGAATTGATTGAATCTGAAAAATCTGCGAACTGGCAACCTACGTCGTGCGACATAGTTAGCCACGAGTGAAAATGTGGTAGTTGGGCAAGGTGTGTCACGCGACATACTTTGCCAACTGGCTGATGTTGTCACGCAACATACTTAGCCAACTGGCTGATGTTGTCACGCGACATACTTTGCCAATCTGGGCAGAATCAGTTTGATAATTTTTCTGCTAATCTGTGATTATGTTGATAATCTTAGATGTTTTATGTCTTAATCTGGATGCTATAAATTTCTGGAAATAAAATTTATAGGGCTATGCTAGATTAATTCATTGTTTATGATGCATGCTTAATTAATTCAAATGTGTTTTTATTAATTGTTGCGATGCATGAATTATTTGTTCTTAAGTGTTAAGAATTTTATTAGATGTTTAGTTGAAACATTGATTCATAATTTCCTAAATGTTTAGTTGAAACATTAAATTTTGGTTTTCTGATTGTTTATGAGAAACAAGTTAGTTTACACAAAATTTGAAGGAATCTGATTGTTTATGAGAAACAAATCAGTTTATGAGTCTGATTGTTTAAGAGAAACAAATCAGTATACAAAGTATTGATTATGTTGCATTCAAACTGATATTATAATTGTGCATGACTAGGAGAGTTCTGTCGAAGGAAAATTTGGTACTTAAGCAGTCCTTGTTGCTCACCTATTTTCTTGGGAACTTACCCGGTACATAGTTATGATTATCCTTGTTGATATGCTTATAATCTACTTTAAAGAACCTTCATTTAAGTTTTAAGTTCTTTATGCCAATCCATGATTAAAACACTTGAGACCACTCGGATAGTTTTGGGTGGACTTGCCATAGCAAGGTGCTTTGATTTTATTCCGTTTGCGAGCAAGATGAGGAAATGGTGGTTCCTATATGTTTAAAGTGGATGAACTTAATTGGGTTATCAAAATGGTTTTGGACCCAAGGCATAAGATGAGATTAAAATATGCTTAGACATATGATGTCTTAAATAAATCTCATAAAAGATCTAAAAGTCATATACGATATGATTGATGTTTTCTACCTAATTAATTTAATCTTGAGCGGTGTGCCATAGCGTACTTGAGATTAAATTAAAGTTGGATCTTAGCCCATTAAATGCATATTATGCTTATTTGCATTAGAAGGTGTATGATTTAGTGGGAGTATTTGTAAAATACGTTATTTGCTCTTAAATGATAAATGTGTTGATATTGATATGTGTTCATATAATTTGTATATTTTGTTGTAGAAATAGCATTACATAATGATAATTGCGATTCGTCCTTATGAAGGACAAAGTTCGAAAGGAACAATACATAATGTGTACGTTCTTGACGAATCCGTTCCTACTGAACCCATTGCAAATATTGCAAAGGGCAAATAAGAAAGCAACATTAGAAACATATTGATGATTCTGATAATAATGCTTGCCTTGTATTTGCCACCATGTTTAAAGGCTCTTATGAAGAACCTTGAGCACATGATAACTATTCTTTTGTTCTAGCATAACGCAAAAAGGGAAATGTTCCAAGTGCAAGCTAGGCAAAAGATATATGTTGTGGTGAAGGCTCTTAATTCATATGATCAAAGAAGGAGCAATCCGCAAATTGTGTTAATGGTTGACACAATAAAAGGGGTCATAAAGGAAGGAAAAGAAAGTAAAGCAAAAGTTGCTAAACCTAGGACAAATGTTGTCATAGCCGAAGAGGCTAAACCCAAAGTGTCTCAAAAGGATGCATTTTGCTATCATTGCAATAAGATTGTCATTGGAAGCAAAGTTGTAAGGCTTATTAGGAAGGCCTAAAAGGTGAAGAAGGGCAATATGATTGCTACTACTTCAAGTATCTATATGATAGATATTTTATTTTCGACTTCTTATTCTTGGGTATATGATACCGGATTGGATCCCACATTTGTTTAAATGTGCAAGGAACAAATAATAGAAAGCTACTCAAAGAAGGTAAGTTAAACATATGCATAAAAATGGAGCAAGGGTTGCTACATTAGCCATAGGGACTTATGAAGTCACTTTACCTTGTGAAGTAGTACTTGTTTTGAACAAGTATGACTACGTTCCGGATTTGAGTAGGAGTATTATTTCTGTTTCTTAAATGGATGATGAAGGATATAATTTTCTTATTTTCAATAAGAAGTTTTATATTTATTTAATGATATGCCTTATTGTATTACATATGTCATTGAATGGTCTTCATATCCTTGATGTTAAGAAACAAAATAATATTGAAGAAATCTAAAATATAAATGGGAATTCTGAACCGAACAATATGAACAATGCGTTCATATGGCATTGCCGGCTTGATCAAATAAATGAGAAACATATATCTAAACTCCATTAACATGGACTTTTAGACTCATATGACCATGAATCATTTGAGGAATGTGGATCTTATTTATTGGGATTATTGACCAAACCACCCTACACTAAGAGTAGTGGGAGGGCTAGTGACTTATTGGTCATTATACATGAGATGTATGTGGACTATTAAGTAGCATTGCTAGGGGAAGACTTCGGTATTTCATCACATTTCACTAAAGACTTATCTAGATATGACTACGTCTATCTGATGAAGTCCAAAGGTGAATCGTTTGAGATGTTTCGAACATTTCAAGATGAAGTACAAAACAAACTTGGCAAAACTATTAAGTACTTCGATTAGATCGAGGTGATGATATTTGAGCTAAGAGTTTGACAATCATCTCAAAACTATGAAATCGTTTCAAAGATGACTCCACCAGAACACCACATTATATGGTGTGTCTGAGAGGAGGAATTGAACCTTGTTAGACATGGTTCATTCGATGATGTGTCAAGTTGACTTTCCTAATTCCTTTTGAGGATATGCATTAGAAATAATGCGGTTACACTGAATTGAGTCTTTACTAAATCGGTTCCTAAGGCCCCACATGAGATGTGGCATGGAAGAAAACTTAGTTTGTCTTTCATGAAGATTTGGGGTTGCGAATCTTATGTAAAGAGACTTGTCTCTTATAAGTTAGCACCAAATTTGACAAAGTTATTTTCGGAAATTAATCTTACAACCACAAAGAGAACAAAACGTTTGTTGCTCTACACGATTTGTTTCTTGAGAAATAGTTTCTCAATAAAGAATCTAGTGGGAGTAAAATTAATCTTGAAAAGAGTTCAAGAACCTGAAAATGACATGGATCCAAGAGTAGAGACGGAACCAAGTTCACAAAGGAATTGTAGAACTGGTTCAAGATGCACAAGTCCATCATAGATCGAATAGGTTACAGTCCAAACCAAGAAATATTGATTTCTCGTATCGAAAAGTAATAAGACGGAAGTCATTGAGAATGACGATCCTACTTCCTATCTTGAGGCGATGTCCACTACTAATTTGGATAAATGATTAGGAACCATGGAATCCGAATTACAATCCATGTTTGACAATCAAGTTTGGAATTTGATTGGGCTACCTGAAGGTTTAAAATCTAAAGGGTGCAAATAGGTCTTCAAAGACCGACATGGATGTGAAGGTGTATACTTTCATGACTAAGGATTGTAACAAAGGGATTTAGGTAAATTCATAGTATTGACTATGTTGAAACCTTTTTTGCCAGTTACAATGTCGAAGTCTGTTAGAAGTTTCAATTGCCATTATCACATATTGTGACTATGTGATATGACAAATGAATGTCAAACGACTTTCTTTAAATGGAAAGATTATTAAGGATGTGTATAGTACACAACCCGAATAGTTTATCGATCCAAGAAACTCTAATAAAGTATGCATGTTGCAAAGATCCATGAGATGGGTTGAAGCAAGCTTCAAGGAATTGGAATCTTCATTTTGATGAATTGGTCAAAGAGTTTGACTTCATCAAAGAAAAAAGATGAATCTTGTGTATGCATGAAATTTAGTGGGAGCATAGTATTATTTCTATTGTTTTATTACAATGATATCTTACTCATTGGAAAAACATGTTCCGACACTTAAGACTGTCAAAGTCTTGGTCAAGGAAAGGTTTCTCAATGAAAGATATGGGTGAAGCCGCTTACATCCTTGGCATCAAGATCTATAGAGATGAATCTAGAAGGATAAACTGGTTTGAGTCAAAATATCCACATTGACAAGATTCTTAGAAGAGTCTAAGAAGAGTAGCTTGTCAATGGGTCATGGTATTTCTCTTAGCAATATTCATTGTCTTATGACAACTGATGAGCAAAAGGGAAATGAATGAAGTTCCATATGCTTCGGCATTTGGATCTGTCATGTTTGCCATGATTTATACTAGACACGATGTCTCATACGCTTTGAGCATGATGAGTCGATACCAATCTGATCCTGATATAAACAATTGGATGGGAGTCAAGATGATCCTTAAGTACTTAAGAAGAACTAAGGATACGTTCTTGGTATTTGAAAGATTGGAAGTTAATCTTGTTGTAAGGGTTACATAGATGCTAGCTTCCAAACTGACAAAGTTATTTTAAAATCGCAATTAGAATTTGTGTTTATGCTTATTAGAGGTGCAGTTTTGATTGGAAGAGTTCCAAGCAGAAATTGTTGCCAATTCTACTACTAAGGCCGAATTTTAGCAACATATGATGTGGCCAAAAGAGGCAGTTTGGATCAAAAGTTCATTAGTGTTTTGAAAATGTTCCAAGTATCACTAATCGGTGAAACTTTTGTTATGACAATAGTGGTGCCACTTGTGCAAACAATGGAACCAAGGTCACAACAGCGATCCAAACACTCACTTAGACGTTCTTCGAGGAATTCATAAAGAATGAGAAGACGTTAAGATATACAAAGTATCAACCGATGATGACATAAGGGATTCCCTAACAAAGACCCTCGCACAGGCAGAAGCATGATGGTCATGTTAGATCCATGAGTATTCGATACATAAATGGAGCCTAGTGCAAGTGGGAGACTGTTGGTGTAATGCCTTAGGCTTTAGTTATGTTTAACTTAAAACCATTATATATCATCTTTATCGTTTATGTTTATTATTTGATTATTATATAGTTTGCATATTTATTGTAATAATTTCCGTCCCTAATTATTAAGAGAATAATTAGTATAATTGTCAATGGATAATCATATGATGATTATATGCATAGAGATGCACATTGAAATTATGGGTACTTGTTAGAGAACAAGTGACTGGACTTGACCCGTATGAGAATTATGTCATGGTCAAATGTCATAATTAAATCTCATATGGTCACTTTATTTAGTCCCTAGACCTGAGATTATCATGACCTTACATATGATGAAAGTCATGTTTGATTTTAGTCAAACGATATCTTAACACGATATTTATAAAGGCTATCTTTGGCATGATCGAATTCATGATGGGAAGGAGGATAAGTCAAGATGGAATTTGTCCCTGAGTGATTATGATGGAAAGTGTGTGGCCACACCCCAATGCGATTGGAATATCATTATACTCAAGAATCGAGAAAGCATTGAACAAAGACAAGTTGACAAGAACCATGACTTGTGTTCAATATAACATCGTGAGACAAAGGGAGAAATGGAAGTGTACCATTGGAAACGTGAACTCTTACGTTATATTATTTGGGTAGACATAATGGCTTGCTAGAGTCCGCTTATGTCTTATGAGAATCGATATGATCGAACTCATTGCCAACATAATATAATCCTATTGGGTCACACACAACTAGAATGAATTGGTTAAACCAAAGGAAGAATGATTGAGAGTTCCTGCATATGGCAACGTTTGTCACGCGACATACCTAGCCATACGGCAACCTTTGTCACGCGACATAACTAGCCACAGAGGCGGTTTACACTTGTTTCCTAATTTGATTAGGGCACAAACTCTAAATACTAAAGTAGTATAAATACGAGTATGTAAACAGCCGAAATTGAGCCGAATTTTCAAGAGAGAAAATCACCAAAAGGTTTCTCAATATTTCTTCCATAGGTTTAAGAATCTAGCAATTCTCAAGAACGGTTCTTGGTTCATTCTTACGTGTGGATACAACAATAGAGGGTCTTCGCTCGTTTGACGATCAAGGCCTAGAGTTCCAATCCAAAGATTGAAAGGTTTTTGAAGATCGAAGATTTTGATTTAAAATCACACCAATAAATTGTTCGATAGCTCAAGACCGGAAAGCAATTAAGGTTGGTAAATTCTATCCCATAGGAATTCAATTTAATCGTATAGAACGGATCTTAGGGCTTTGGGTTTTGTGTTATTTAGATGCTTATTTCGCTGCGCATGGACCCATAAAACCCAACACAAATTTCGACAGGTAAATTTGTCTTCTCAAGGAGGTTTGGGCACAAATGGAATATAGTTCTCAAAGCAAGATGAACACAAGGATGTAACGAGGAAACCCTTAGAGCAATCATCCAAGAGAAAAACCTCGGGAGGCCTTTGGAAAGCCTGCCTAAAACAAAGAAATTTTATTAAGTCTTTTGTGTTGGAAAAATAGTGTGTTTTGAAAGAAATTAATAGATTAATTTTTAAAGAGTAATTTTGTCAAATTACTTAAGTGGTTTAGTGTGTTTGTGAAATAAAATATTTATTTGTCCAAAATGGTTTTTGGATGAATTAAATATAAATGCTCAAAGGATTTGGCCTACTTATTGCTAATAAATTTTGATTTTGTAAATCAAAATTGGTTTTGAATTTTACTGAGGTGCTCGGCCGAGCAGGTTGTTGACTCGGCCGAGCAGAGCATGACAGAAGGTCCAAAGTTTCTGGACAACCATGCTCGGCCGAGGCATATGCCTTGCTCGGCCGAGCATATCTGGGCAAAGCCTTGCTCGACCGAGCAAGGTATAAGACTCGGCCGAGCAGTTCCTGAGCAGAAGTGTAACAGCCAAGTATTAAATGTGAAAAACTGAAACGGAAATCATTATGGCTAAGATTTTTGATTTAATGGTTGATTAATTTCGTAATAATTTTGTTTATTACATAATTAACAACAAATTTTCAGTTTTAATCTTGGTTTTTGAAATGTTTAAATAGTTGTTTGTCAACAACATTTGAGAAACACTTTGAAAACCTTTTGGAAACACTTTGAGAGAAAAACCACAGCAGAAACAAACTCTTGCTCCTGCAATCCTCTTCCATTTCTCTTGTTGCATCTTGTTGCTTCTTCATTTGGCCTCCTAGCTTGCATTATAGAAGAAAAGGTGATCTAGTCCAAGCACAATTCAACCCGCCGGGAACTTTAGGTGCAAAGTGCCCCCGGTTCGCACGTTCTATCGTGGGAGACAAGCGATCCAAGCAAACTCAAGCACACTCGGTGAGGGATCGAATATGTCTTAAGGAGACAGTGGTTTCATTGGGCTCGTGCATCAAAATTCAACAACTTCTCCTTTGTATTTTCAGTTTTTGTTAATTACGTTTTATTTAATTTTCTGTTATTGTAACACCCTTGTAACATTTTGTGTTTGAGTACAAGTGTAGAGTAGAAATGAGCGAAATTGTGTAACGTGTGTACAGGTGTGTTCTAGGTACAATATATAGGTGTGAATGTAACTGAAAAACAACATCTTGAATGCCTTGCTGAAATCTCGCCTAGAATCTCGCTATTTGTTGATGGAGATAAGTCGTTATTCCTTGGTTGAAGGTGGAGACCGTTGCTTGACTAAGTCCATGCAGTCATTTAAGTGAATTATTTTTATTTATCTTCGTGCCCCTGAAAAATAGGAAAATACAACAAACATTTTCAAGGCGTTAGTCCAAGACGTAAGTTAAGACGTTACCTCAAGATGGATGTCCAAGATGTAGAACATGTTTAAGCGGATTTTTTAGGGTGAAACAATTGCCCCCAAAATATTGAAGTTTTCCATGTTGAATACGGAGGGCTTTAATATTTTGCCAAGTGTCGCCTCGGTTTTGCTTAGGAACTGATGAGGTGGTTGGTTCGCATGGTTTAAGGCAATTTAGGGTAATTATGGGCTTTTCGTAGGCGCCTAAGTCTGTCCCTTCATATTTATATATGGTTAGTTGAGAAAATCCATATTTTTCTTTTTCCAAATCCTCCGTCCTTCCGGTGCTAGGTCTCCGTCAATTTCTCCGGTGAGTTTTCTTTCTCTTTTTCTTTTGCCATTTTTCTGTCTCTTCCCTCTAGTATTATGGGTAAAAATAAGAAAAAGGTCATAGATGTTGATGTGTCCGTGCCAAATGGTTTTAGGTTCTTAGGGTTCATCCGCGACAAACAGGGTGAACGGTGTAACTTTGATGCGTCCCAGGCTGACGCTTTGAAAAGAAACAATGTCTTTCCCTCCAATGCTGAATTCTTGATTCCAACTGATATTTTTAGTGCTGATTGTGTCTCTGGCGAGTGGATAGGGTTTTACTAGTACCCCTTTAGTAAAGGTTTGAAATTTCCCTTTTCTGCTTCGATTTCTCGCTTTTTTGAAGTGACCCGATTATCTTATTGGCAATTAATGCCCATGGGATGGCACATTTTGCTTACCTTAGATAGAATCGCGGTGCACGATATGGTGGCAGGTTTAGAAGAGTTGACATATGCTTTAGAGATTAGGGCATTTGGTAAGGGTAGGTATAACTTTAGGGTCAGGCCAAATAGGGACCCTTTGATCCTAGGTCTTGACGCGGCTGATAGGGGATGGAAACATAGATTCTTCTATGGTCTGGGGGAGGAGGAGATTTGGTATGGACATGGAACCCTACATGTAGCTTTTCTGGTTATACGACTGACTATTGTATCTTATTTGTTTGTTTCACTCTAACATGTTGATGGCACGTACTTTCAGTTGTCAAGTTGGAGGAGCTTTTCCCACCCCTTACAGATACGCCTGATAATGTCGATCGGATTTTGAGTTTTTTTCCGGAAGAGTTACGAAAATTCAAGCCGCTTGCTGTTGAACTTGTTGAGGAGAAGAAAGGAATTTCTACTAGTGCTGGCAAGATGTCATCCGGTATGTCTTCTTTTTTATATCTCTTCCTTTTTTATACTTTGTCGTTATTCTTTTAACATTCCTTTCTGTGTAGCAACACGATCCAACGCCTGCTTCAGTGTAGAAGATGTCCTTTCTGGGATTAGGGCAAAAGTTGGTGTCAAGAAAGAAGGGAAACCTCCTCTTCCAAAAAGAGAAGGCTTAAAGGGTACAAAAGGGGACAGGAAGAGAAAGCTAGAAGAGACGAAGATCGTGGTAGCGGATGAAGGGAAAGTTTAAGATGCAAAAGCCAAGGTAGATTTCCATCTTGTCAAATAAATTCTTGGTTTTCCAGGACTAGTTTTAATATGGTGGCCTGTTTTTTTGCCCGTAGGTACTGGAAGGGATGGACCTTTTTCTGAAGGAGCTAGAAGCGAAGGAAGATAAGATCAAGATCCTTACTTAGAAGCACAAATTTGAATTATTCAGAGCGGTGAAGGCTGAGGAACAAGTGGAAAAGCAGAACAATGACTTGGCCAACTTGACGGCTAGGATGCTGAAGGTGGAGGAAGAGCATATTAAGGAGTTGAGTGAAGTGAGAGAAGGGTACATGATGAGTGCAAACAAGTCAGTGATGGAATGTCGCATCAACATGCTAAAGGAGTTCGAAAGTGGGCAGCATGTAAATTGGAAGATTGATGAGGAAGTAGCTATGTTGAATGAATTCCTGGGAGAGGCCCCTGACGTGAGTGAGGTGAATTCCAAGGCGCAAGAACTTAAGGTGACTGACGAAGGTGGAGAGGATGAAGGAAACGGGAAGGAAGATGGAGGTAAAGGAGTGGTTCCTGCAATATAAAAAAAAAATCGTTTTCAAGTTTGTTTAAACAATTGTTACGTTTTATTGGGTCGTGCCCCTGTTGGCACGTTAATTTGGGTTTTTGGAGGGGGTTAGCCCCTAAAACAACTTTAAATTTGGAATTTTTGTAAGTAGCTCATAAGAGTCCAAACATCTTAGCTTTTGATGATGTTGGGTTAGTTCAACATCTTTAGTCGTTTGGTAAATTTTAACTGCAGTGATGCCTTGGATGTTTTATTCCTTTGAATATTTTTTGTTTGGGTACGAAAGACAACACGTACAAGTGTTGTAACCACTTTGCAAAGATAACATGCAACGATGTTATAACCGAATTGTAAAAATAACATGCAACGATGTTATAACCAAATTGTAATGATAACATGCAACGATGTTATAACCAAGTTGTAAAGATAACATGCAACGATGTTATAACCAAGTTGTAGGTGACATGTAGAAATGTCCCTTTCCGGAGTCCTTAGGTAACATGTCAATGTTACAATCCTTAGTTCACATCTTGGGTTTTAAAATAGCAAATGCAATTCTTCTGACAAGATGAATTGTATTTGCTTCTTTAAATCAAGTGTGAAAAACGTGCGCCCAGGCGGTTATGCTCGTGGTTTCATAGGTACATAGTAGAAATGCTGTTTAAGTATGGGGAGATCGTGTACCTTACAATATCAAGAAGCATTGGTTCTTTCAAGGAGCTTGCCATGCGTATTCCGAAGGTTGTTCGACCAATGTTCAGGAGCACCCATCTTGCATCACAGGAACATGTTAGGATTGGGTATTAGCTTAGCTAACACCCCTCCGATGCTTAAATCAGTAGGGATTTTGATAAAATTAAGGGAATAAGAAAGCCAAAGGGAAAAGAAATTAAATGAAAAAAAGAGGTTCGTACCTTGGTGTTAAAATTGCAATGAATTTTAACTTACACGTAATATCATTCAAGGCCCAGCCCTTGGCACTGTATTATTGGATGATGACATGCCCCAGTCCCAACTAGGTCTCTAACAGGTATGATTCGTCATCTTCATCGTTACGGATTTTAAGGTGCATTAGACTTTCTTCTTCGTAAGCTGCGCTTAATGAGTAGAGCACACCTTCATATCGGTTTTGTAACACTCTTTTGCAGCTTGTTGGTCGCCCTTCACCGTGATGACTCCCCACGACATTGGCATCTTAACACATTGATGGTATGTAGAAGGAACCGCCCTCATATTATGGATCCAAGGTCGGCCTAAGATGAGATTATAGGAGGATGGGCAGTCAATCACGCACACCCTCTCCATAGAATTCATTCCTTCTACATAGATAGGCAACTTAATCTCTCCAATTGTCTGCTTGGTTTCCCCACTGAAGCCTACCAAGACGGAGGAATTTCTTACTACCTCTGACAGGGGAATCATCATTTCTTCCAAGGTGCTCTTCATGATCAAATTGACAGAGCTGCCATTGTCGATCAAGATGCGCTTCACCTTACAATTGGCAATTTGCAAGGTGATGACTAAACCGTCATGGTGCGGGTCTGGGATGCCTTCTTTATCGTCATCATCAAAAATAATTTGCTCTCTAGACGAGCGATACAGATGTCTAGTTGGCAATTCCGTCTTGTCTTCCTTAGAATCCTTAGCATGACGTTTGGCTGCAGAATACGTGGTGCCACAAATGTCTGACCCTCCTGTAATGAAGTTGATCACCTTAGTTGCAGGAGGAGGTGAAGATGGAGCGTCGGCGGCAGCTTCTTTTGTTTCAATCCGTCCTTTTCTTTTTCCCATCAAATCTTTGAGGAGCCCTTTCGACAGTAGGTAGCTAATTTCTTTCCTCAAGGCGATGCAATTAGAAGTAGTATGAACAAAATCTTCATGGTAAGCACACCACTTTGATTTGTCCTTCCAAGACTATGATTTGTCAGCCGACTTGGGCCACCTCGCCTTACCACCTAGGTTGTCCATAGCATGTAGGAGGCCTGAAGCGTCAACAGAAAAACAATAGTCACTAATCTTAGGATAAGCTGCATCATCTTCATCGTCATCTTCTTCAACAACATTAATTTTAGAGTAGGGTTTTCCCCTATTAGATCGATGATGGGTTGATTCCGCCTTTCTGTCAGGATTTTCGTATGTAGGTGTCTTATTTGACGCCTTGCCATGCATCATTTCATCTTCTTCCAATCTTATGAAACGAACAGATCTCGTCCTAACTTCTTCTAAGCTTCTAGATGGGAACATTACAAGGTCTTGGTAGAAGGGTGATTCCCATTTCAGGCCCATCCTGAAAGCTTCTGTAGCAGTCGACACGTCAACGTGAGGAATGCTTACGGCCTCCTTGTTGAACCTGAACACGTAATCCTTTAAAGTCTCGTCAGGCTGTTGCACAATCCTTTAAAGGTCGCTTGTTAATTTTTCAAAGACACGATTGCAAGAAAATTGGTTAAGAAACATGTTAATTAATTGAGAGTATGATGAGATGGAGTTCATAGGTTTATTGGTCAGCCACATCAAGGCGGGACCGGATAAGGTAGAGCCAAAACCCCTGCATAAACAAACTTCTTTAAGATGCGGAGGAATGCTGATGATGTCCATCTTTTCTTGGTATAGGGCTACATGCTCTGCAGGATCTGTCGTGCCATCATATTGCTTCATGGGAGGTACTTGGAATCTCTTAGGGATCTCCACTCCAGCTATAGCAGGAACAAAGGGTGAATCATGATGGCTAGTTGGAGACGCCTGATTGAAGGGCAAGGTGACCCCCGGAACCTTCATGAGAATTTCCTTGAGTTGTTATACTTCTCTTGCAAGGGCAGTATCTGCAACAGAGTTAGTGGTAACTATAGGATTGAAAGGAGTATTGAACAGGTTATAACTCCATTTTTGCCCCACAGGGGGTGGAGTTGCAAAAGTGAAAGATGATGATAGCGGCATCGGGTTGGATGTGACGGTTGTGCTTTTAGTCTGAACAGTATTGAACGTGGACGTGTTAACTTGTCCACCACGTGCGCTCGTTCCAGCGTCCGAGAAAAGAGTTTTAGGCTACAAGGGTGGTGTCTCCGGCGTGTTGACTATTGGAATGCTGAGCCCTGAAGCCGAGAAATCTTGTCGTAGCCCGTCAATGTGGTTAAAAATGATCTGATTGGTATGTCATTGCCCGTCGATTTGATCTTTTAATTGCTGCATCATAGATGTCATAGCAGTTATCACTCCTATGGAGATTCCTGGCAACGTCATGGCGGAAGAACCACCTTGACCGAGCCCTTGGGTATGAGGCGTGGCTGCGCCAGAACCCACGGGTAGATACGTGCTGGGCGTCACGGGCATACTTGACATGCTGTTCCTTGCCCAGTCGTGATGATGGGGGTTGACATGGCCGAAGTCGGATTGCTCATCTTGATTGGGATCTAAAAAACCAAAGTTTCCACAGATGGCGCCAAATTATTTTGGATAAATTTCGACATGTAAATTTGTCTTCTCAAGGAGGTTTGGGCACAAATGGAATATAGTTCTCAAAGCAAGATGAACACAAGGATGTAACGAGGAAACCCTTAGAGCAATAGTCCAAGAGAAAAACCTCGGGAGGCCTTTGGAAAGCCTGCCTAAACCAAAGAAATTTTATTAAGTTTTTTGTGTTTCTAAGTACAAGTGCAGAGTAGAAATGAGCGAAATTGTGTAACGTGTGTACAGGTGCGTTCTAGGTACAATATATAGGTGTGAATGTAACTGAAAAACAACATCTTGAATGCCTTGCTGAAATCTCGTCTAGAATCTCGCTATTTGTTGATGGAGATAAGCCGTTATTCCTTGGTTGAAGGTGGACACCGTTGCTTGACTAAGTCCATGCAGTCATTTAAGTGAATTATTTTTATTTATCTTCGTGCCCCTGAAAAATAGGAAAATACAACAAACATTTTCAAGGCGTTAGTCCAAGACGTAAATTAAGACGTTACCTCAAGATGGATGTCCAAGATGTAAAACATGTTTAAGCGGATTTTTTAGGGTGAAACAATCACGACAGTCCATATTCAACTAAATTATTCAGGAATATTTTGAACATTTTATTTGACTCATGCATCTTGTCTATTTTTGTTTATTATTAAAAGAAAATAAAAAGGAAATAGTTGGAGCTTTTTGTCAACTTTTGACTATAGGTTTAGGTTGGAATCTTGAAAAGGTTATGAATGAATGATTGGGTGTGATGTGGAAATATTTTTGTATACCGCAAAGGAAGGGAGAGCGTAATTTCTGGATTGAAACAGACAAAAGAAGAAGGCCTGACCAGCTGACCTGGCCTGGCCCGGTTCTCTTTCAATCATTCAATTCATTCATTCATATCTCAACTTTATTTATTTATTTATTTTATTTATTTTTTTTTTTATTTTTTTGTTTATACTTCTTCCGTCTCAGGTTGTTCCTTTTCTTTTGATTTGTCCCGGTCCGTCCGATAGTAAAGTTTTTAGTTGCTTATGGACAATTGCATTTATTTATTATTCTCACAACAAAAATTTCGTACTCACTTTCTCTCTTATACTTTATTTTTTATACTCAATTTTTTTGAGTAACTCTTGTGAAAAATTAGTTTTTTTCAAAATGTTATAAAAAAACTAGTTTTCAGAATCGTTCATCATTCTTATTAGTTAGACTTGGTGATTTAAAACTAGTTTTTTTCTTATGTTACAAAAAAACTAATTTTTTACAAGATTTTGGCATTTTTTTTTAATCCCCGTATAAAATTAAATTAGAGATCTTATTATATATTGGGACAAATACTTCTTACGAAAATACTTCTTACGAAAATTGTGTTAAACACAAGACTCGACTTTTGACTATAGGTTTAGGTTGAAATCTTGAAAAGGTTATGAATGAATGATTGGGTGTGATGTGGGAATATTTTTGTATACAACAAAGGAAGGGAGAGCGTAATTTCTGGATTGAAACAGACAAAAGAAGAAGGCCTGACTAGCTGACCTGGCCTGGCCTGGCCTGGCCTGGCCTGGTTCTCTTTCAATCATTCAATTCATTCATTCATATCTCAACTTTATTTATTTATTTATTTTATTTTATTTTATTTTATTTTTGTTTATACTTCTTCCGTCTCACGGTTGTTCCTTTTCTTTTGATTTGTCCCGATCCGTCCGATAGTAAGGTTTTTAGTTGCTTTTTTTTTTAATCAACCGTAAGCACCTGTGCGGGGCAAATACTTCTTACGGAAATTGTGTTAAACACAAGACTCGACTATTTGTGGTTTGCTTTTCAATTTCCGTTATAACTTCCGTTTCCTCTTTCGTTAGTTTTTCAGTTAAATCCTTAAGAAGCCTAACAAAAGTCCAACACCCAAATAGGAAAGTCTTGAGTTCTATCAATGCTTTATTTTATTTATATCAAATGCACCTAATTTCGTAGTTTACAATTTGCGTATGCTATTTTTGTTCAAATTATAGTTTTGTAGTTTCAAGATTCAATGCTTTATTTTATTTATTATAGATTGTTTCTTATTAAAAGAAAATAAAAAGGAAATAGTTGAAGCTTTTTGTCAACTTTTGACTATAGGTTTAGGTTGGAATCTTGAAAAGGTTATGAATGAATGATTGGGTGTGATATGAGAATATTTTTGTATACAGCAAAGAAAGGGAGAACAGCAAAGGAAGGGAGAGCGTAATTTCTGGGTTGAAACAGACAAAAGAAGAAAGCCTGACCAGCTGACCTGGCCTGACCTGATTTTCTTTCAATCATTCAATTCATTCATTCATATCTCAAATTTATTTATTTATTTATTTATTTATTTTTAATTTTTTTTTGTTTATACTTCTTCCGTCTCACGGTTGTTCCTTTTCTTTTGATTTGTCCCGATCCGTCCGATAGTAAGATTTTTAGTTGCTTTATTAATTAAAATGGATAATTGTATTTATTTATTATTCTCACAACAAAAATTTCGTACTCACTTTCTCTCTTATACTTTATTTTTTATACTCAATTTTTTTTTTAGTAACTCTTGTGAAAAACTAGTTTTTTTCAAAATGTTATAAAAAAACTAGTTTTCAGAATCGTTCATCATTCTTATTAGTTAGACTTGGTGATTTAAAACTAGTTTTTTTCTTATGTTACAAAAAAACTAATTTTTTACAAGATTTTGACATTTTTTTTTAATCCCCGTATAAAATTAAATTAGAGATCTTATTATATATTGGGACAAATACTTCTTACAAAAATACTTCTTACGAAAATTGTGTTAAACACAAGACTCGACATTTGACTATAGGTTTAGGTTGGAATCTTGAAAAGGTTATGAATGAATGATTGGGTGTGATGTGGGAATATTTTTGTATACAGCAAAGGAAGGGAGAGCGTAATTTCTGGGTTGAAACATACAAAAGAAGAAGGCCTGACTAGCTGACCTGGCCTGACCTAGTTCTTTTTCAATCATTCAATTCATTCATTCATATCTCAACTTTATTTATTTATTTATTTTATTTATTTTTATTTTTTTTTGTTTATACTTCTTCCGTCTCACGGTTGTTCCTTTTCTTTTGATTTGTCCCGGTCCGTCCGATAGTAAGGTTTTTAGTTGCTTTTTTTTTTTAATCAATCGTAAGCACCTGTGTGGGGCAAATACTTCTTACGGAAATTGTGTTAAACACAAGACTAGACTATTTGTGATTTGCTTTTCAATTTCCGTTATAACTTTCGTTTTCTCTTCCGTTAGTTTTCCAGTTAAATCCTTAAGAAGCCTAACAAAAGTCCAACACCCAAATAGGAAAGTCTTGAGTTCTATCAATGCTTTATTTTATTTATATCAAATGCACCTAATTTCGTAGTTTACAATTTGCGCATGCTATTTTTGTTCAAATTATAGTTTCTAGTGACCTTTGAACAATACTAAATATTCAAAAGCTTAAAAGTCTAATTATCAAATAAAATATTAGCCCTTGAATTGAAGACTTCAATTGGCAAATTAAATTACATAATTAGTTGAGACTTTTGTTAGTCGTCAATTTAGATTAGATTTTCTGCACGCAACAATATATTTTTTTCAAATTAAAAAAGAATGTTTATAATTTTTTTTCTATTAAAAATCAAAAAGAAGATAAAATTCTGAAATGATTATTTATTTTGGGGGGAGAGGATGAGAAGATAGCCGCCCCATGATATTAATTAATATTTACATTAAAATTCAGCAGAAAGTTTTTAATATAAAATATAGAATTATTTTGTGTATTATGTTACAAAGACAAAGACATATCACGTAATTATTTACCTAATTCAAGGCGTCACCATCAATAATTTTTATTTTTATTTTTATTTTAATCAGGAATAATGCATGCAATTGCAGTAGGTCAACTTTGAATTTTCCATAGTTTTTTTTTTTTTTTTTTTGATACCTGCATTCCTCGCCGCACTAATCTGACCACCAGTATCGGCTCCTCAAGATATCGGTGAGGTAAATCGCGGGATGTGCCTCTATGCAGCCTGCAAGGTGTGTCTGCACTTTATACAGAGCCCAAGGAGCCCTCCTACAAGACATTTACATCACTCTTACATCACCAATTGGCTGCTCCAGCTGCTCCTGCCGAGGCAATTACATCACTCTTACAACACCAATTGGCTGCTCCAGCTGCTCCTGCCAAGATTCGAACTCCCCACACTGAGGATACAAGTCAAACAATGCTGCTTTCTTAACTGCACGGATGTGCCCCGGGGGGCTCCAAAGGACCCTGAAACCCAAGAAAGGAATTAAACCACAAAAATTTCTTAACTGCACGAATGTGTCCTGGGAAGCTCCAAAGGACCCTGAATTTTCCATAGTTAATTAGATATCAAGTGCAAGTGGGAGAAGAAAAATATAATTGATCACCAGAATTTAGCCACCTTCTCTCTCCATGTGGGTCACTCTTTCCTTTTAAAATAATGTTTATTTTTTCACTAAATTAGATCTCCATTTTATACGGAAATAGTGTTTACCGTCTCATTTTTTTTTTCATTTTACTAATAAATTTTGAGTAATAATGTAGTTGATTTTGAAGAAAATAACAAGGAGTACAACAAAAATATTTCTGGATCTTACTCACTTTCTTTCTTTTATTAACACACTCTCTTGTAATTTTCTTGCTTCCAAATGAATACTACTTGGCCTTTATATAGGCTCTACAAAAAGACAATATATTAACTACTAATTAATCCTATTAATACTACTAATTACCACGACTCATAACCACCAATTCAATTCCCATAACTCCCTCATTACTATCCATTTATTCTTGTTATTAACTGAAAAATAACTCCTAAATTATTATTGTCTTTAAGACAATTTCAAACACAAATTCAAATAACAACATTTAAGTTATTTCCAACAAAACTCCCCCATAACTTAAATGCTCCTTCCATCTCTCATGCCAACGCTTTTCTTGCACTTATCGAGAAGTACCCTCGGTAATGGTTTTGTGAACATGTCCTCTACTTGCTCTTGACTCGCAACATGAACTAACTTCACACTTCCATCTTTTATACGATCTCGAATAAAATGGAACCGAACATCTATGTGCTTGCTCCTTTCATGATTGATCGGGTTCTTTGCCAACTCGATCGCCGATTTGTTGTCAACTTTAATGACTGTCGCGCCCTCTTGCTTTAATTTCATTTCGCTTAGTAGACTTCTAAGCCAAACTGCATGACACACACACCATGATGCTGCCACGTACTCCGCTTCACATGTCGAAAGTGTTACTATTGGTTGCTTCTTCGAAAGCCAAGTGAACGCCATACTTCCCATGAAAAACACATATCCGGATGTGCTCTTTCTGTCATCAACATTTCCACACCAATCGCTATCGGAGTACCCAACCAAATTGTACTCTTCACCTTTAGAGTAAAACATTCCAAGTGTCTTTGTTCCTTGAACATACCGAAGAATGCGCTTTAGCGCTTTCCATTGCATATAAATTGTCTCCTCCATAAATCGACTTACAATTCCAACACTTAAGTAAATATCTGGTCTCGTGCATATGAGATAGCGTAAGCTCCCCACCAAACTTCTAAATTTGTTTGCATCAATGCGCTCTCCCCCATCAAATTTAGAGAGTTTAGCGCCTGGCTCCATCGGTGTTGTCACCGGACTGCAATTTTCCATCTTGTACTTCTTCAAGATTTCCTTTGCGTATGACTCTTGTGACACAAAGATACCCGTCTCATCTTGCTTAATTTCCAAGCCAAGAAAATACTTCATCAAACCCAAGTCTGTCATCTCGAACTCTCTCATCATCGTGCCCTTAAGCTCTTCTATCATCTTACTGTCATTTCCCATGAAAATAAGATCATTAACATAAAGAGCAACAAATAACATGTTACCTTCCTTCTTCTTCACATAAAGCGCCGGTTCATAAGGACATTGAATGAAACCATTTTCCTTGAAGTAAGTGTCAATTCGCGTATTCCATGCGCGAGGCACCTCTTTCAAGCCATAAAGCGCCTTTTTTAGCTTTAGCACCTTGCTCGCTTCTCCAACTTCGACATATCCAGGTGGTTTCTCTACGTAAACCTCTTCTTCGAGCATACCATTCAAGAATGCTGACTTGACATCCATTTGAAATATTGGCCAATTGAACTGAGCAGCTTGTGAAATAAGCAAACGGATTGTCTCCATTCTTGCAACCGGAGAAAAAACCTCATCATAGTCAATCCCCGCTTTCTGCTTGTACCCCTTTGCAACAAGTCGTGCCTTGTACCGTTCTATCTCTCCTTGTGCATTCATCTTTTTCTTGAACACCCACTTTACACCAATGGGCTGAACTCCCTTAGGCAAATCTACCAACTCCCAAGTGTTGTTGCGGTTTATTGCCCTGATTTCCTCATTCATGGCAACCTTCCATTTTCCATCTCGGACCGCTTCTTCAAAACTGATGTCTTCCGTATCTGCCAAGAGACACACTAGATGCATTTCTTCTGTCGAATCATAGAAATCTTGTATACTTTGCGTTCTGGGCTGTCCAGGTTCACTTTGCGCCTCTGCTACTGTTTCTGTCTGCGCCTCTGGAAGCGCCTCTGTAAGCGCCGGTGTAAGCGCCGGTGTTGGCGCCAAAACTGAGATCTCTGCGTCTTCACTGCTCCTCTGTGTTGAACTATTCCAGTCCCACTCACGTGCTTCATCTACTTGTACATCATGGCTCACTATCACTTTCATGCTTAATGGGTCAAGCAACTTGTACCCCTTTGTGTTCTCATCATACCCAATGAAAACATATCTCTTGCTCTTGTCTTCAAGCTTTGTTCTTCACGATGGTACATGTGCATAAGCCAAGCTACCAAAAATTTCGAAATGGGTCCTGTTGGTCTTTGTTCGCTCCAAGCTTCTTGTGGTGTCACGTTATCCAACCTCACATGTGGACAACGATTACGAACATAAGCACACCTTGGGCTGAATTTTGCTTTCGCCTAAAACTCCTTAGGCAAATTCTTGCTTCTTAACATTGAATGAACCATATTAAGTATAGTCTGATTCTTCCTTTCAGCCACTCCATTCTGTTGAGGGGAATATGGAGCGGTAAGAAATCTCCTTATGCCTTCAGGAGCTTGATACTCCTTGAAAGCTGTTGAAGTATACTCGCCACCTCTATCAGATCGTATAGCCTTAATGTGTTTTCCCGTCAACTTCTCTACCATCACTTTGAACCGTTTGAACACCTCGAACACCTCTGATTTTTCTTTCAAGAAATAAACCCAACATTTTCGTGAGAAATCATCAATAAAGGAAATAAAATACCTTTTACCGCTGAATGACATAGGTGTGATTGGGCCACATATGTCGGTATGAATTAGCTCAAGGATTCCTTTAGATCGATATTCCGCTATCTTTTGGAACGAGGCTCGTGCTTGCTTCCCAAGCACACATTCTTCACAAAATCTCCCCCCATATTCAACGTCTGGAAGCCCGTATACCATGTTTTTCCTTACTAACTCTTTCAAACCACCATTATGTAGATGACCAAAACGCAGATGCCATAGGAGCGCTTTGTCTTCTACGTCGACATGTAAACGCTTCGCTTGTATACCCTGCAAGCTCAACTTGTACATTCTGTTTCTTCCCATCTCTACACGCGCAACCAAGCACCCATGCTTGTCCTTCAACTGCATTTCACGATCTTTCAATAACATTGAGAATCCTTTTTCCGTGAGTTGTCCCATACTCAAAATGTTGGTCTTGAGATCAGGTACATAGTAAACATCTTAGACTGAGCCTATCAATCCATCCTTCTGCAAATAACACACCGTGCCGATTCCTTTGACTTCCACCTTTGATGCATCTCCAAAGGACACATAACGGCATTCGTCCTTTCGAATCTCTTTGAACAGGAACTTGTGACCACACATATGGTTACTTGCGCCTGAATCGAGATACCAAACATTCTCACTATTGGTATTGTCTTCATTCTGTGCCATCATTAGAAGGTTTTCATGCCCTTCTCCTTCTAAGGTCAGATTCATCGTCTCATCCACTCTTTTCTCACTATAACAATTTTTTGCAAAATGCCCCACTTTGCCACAATTGTAACATCTGTCAGAGTTACAATCTCTCGCGTAATGACCAACCTTGTAACATTTGTAACACTCAACATTAGAACGTTGCGTCTGAGTGCCTGAGCCTCTTCCGCGACCTCTTCCACGCCAATTCTGCCACTGCGCCTGCCATTGAGCGCCTTTATCCCTATAATTTCCTTCACGACTGCTGCCTTGATTGCCACGCCCAGTTCCACGACCTCCGCGGCTACCTCCTCTACCTCTACCACCTTGAGAATATAGCGCCTTCTCATCTTTGACTGTCGCCTTTGTTTGGAGCGCTTGCTCAAGCGTCTCCTCCTTCTTTTTCTTCTTTCGTTGTTCGTGTGCCTCCAGAGAACCGACAAGATCATCGACTGTGAGCTCGGCAAGGTCCTTTGACTCTTCTATTGCGCACACAACATTCTCAAAATGGTCGGTTAACGATCTCAAAATCTTCTCCACAACTCGCTCATCAGTTAACGTTTCGCCATTACGAGTGAGTTGGTTCACAACAGCTTGTACACGCGTGATGTAGTCATATACTGTTTCTGACTCCTTCATCTTCATGCTCTCCAACTCGCCACGAAGAGTTTGGAGACGCATTTGCTTAACTCGGTCGGCTTCTTTGTACACTTTTGCTAAAATGTCCCACACTTCTTTTGAAGTAGTTGCACCGACAATCTTCTCAAAGCCTGACTCGTCAACGGCTCGGAACAACATGTATAGTGCCGCACTATCCTTCGATCGTAACTCTTTCAACGCCTTGTTTTGAGCCGCCGTATATCCTGTGGTGCTTGTTGGTTCTTCGAAACCTTCTTCGACCACCTCCCATGCATCTTGAGATCCGAGAAGAGCTTTCATTTGAATGCTCCAGTTACCGTAATTCCCTTTCGTTAGTCGTGGTAGCGGCATTTGACCCATCATATTCGCCATAAGCTTTGATACCACTTTGAAGAAAATAACAAGGAGTAAAACAAAAATATTTCTGGATCTTACTCACTTTCTTTCTTTTATTAACACACTCTCTTGTAGTTTCCTTGCTTCCAAATGAATACTACTTAGCCTTTATATAGGCTCTACAAAAAGACAATATATTAACTACTAATTAATCCTATTAATACTACTAATTACCATGACTCATAACCACCAATTCAATTCCCGTAACTCCCTCATTACTACCCATTTATTCTTGTTACTAACTGAAAAATAACTCCTAAATTATTATTGTCTTTAAGACAATTTCAAACACAAATTCAAATGACAACATTTAAGTTATTTCCAACAGATTAGATTATACAAATAAAAATCTAAAACTTGTAATTGATACAACATAAACAATACTATTAATGATATATTTTAAATTTTTATTAGAATAATTAAATCAATCTAAAATTATTACTCAAATTTCATTATTCACTATAACGGCTAAAAAAATAGATAGATAATTTTGGAATAAATAAAATATATTTTAACTTAATATTCGCTCACCATCAAATATTTTCACTATCATTAGTACATGTTGTAGTATAAAGGTAGCCGAGTGGTAAAGGAAGCATTGCTGCTGCTGGGCTTGCAATCTCAGCGTATGGGGAGTTCGAATCTTGGCAGGAGCAATCAATTAATTGGTGATGTAAGAGTGATGTAAGCGCTATGTAGGAGGGTTTTCTTGGAGCCGAGTATAAGGGGTGCTGCCACCCTGACTACCTCGGGCATATCCTGCGGTTTACCTCCATCAGTCACAGAGGGGCCAGTGGCTAATGGTTCAGGACTTAATCCGACGAAACTGAAAACCTCGGTATCAAAAAAAAAAAAAGTTAAGAAATACATGCTCGTCATTATGGATTTCACAGGGGCATTAAAAAAAATCAATAATTGTACTACATTTTTTTCGCAAGCTCGTAACCAAAAAGAAAAAAAAAAATCACATTTGCAAGTGGGGCCTTATTTGTGGGAATTGATAAATCGTCTATATACAACCAACTACTTTTTATTTTATTTTTTGTTAAATTACAATATTTCAAATACAACGCAGGTGAGGAGTTCGGACCATTGTCATTGAGTCAAAAGCTCATCGGCATACAACCGACAAAAATTTTGTACTCACAATCTCACAAATGATTTGTTTCCCATACAAGTTCTCTTTCATCACGAAAAAAATTAGAGTTTTTAAGAATAAAGTGATTTTTTAATATCAGTAGTGATGAATTGTAGTGGGTAGGAAAATTAAAGTAAAAGAGAGAATAAATAAGGGAAATAATAATTATATTGGTGTTGTAAATATAAAAACTTTATACTTCCTCCGTTTCTAAATGTTTGTCCCATTTTTCCTTTTTCTTTGTCCCGAAAAGTTAGTCTTATTTCCAAAATTAAAGCTTCAAAATCACTAAATTTTCAAAACTTGTAACATTTAGGGACGGAGTATTACATAACGGCGGTGTATATTATCAATAATTTTCAAAGCGTTCGTAAAAATAACCAAAATTAAAGCTTCAAAATCATTAAATTAAAATGTTTGAAAAGTCAAATGGGACAAACATTTAGAGACGAAGAGAGTATTTTAGATAGTGTCAAGTGAAATGAGAGGGATCAAAATGAAAATTAATATCAAGTAAATTAAAACAGACTAAAATGATTATTAGTGCCAAAGTGGAACGGAGAGAGTATAAAACAGTTCGACATTAAAACTGTCAATTTAGGTAGTGTCAAGTGAAGTGAGACGTATCAAAATGAAAATTAGTATCAAGTAAATTAAAACAAACTAAAATGATTATTAGTGTCAAAGTGGAACAGAGAGAGTATAAAACAGTACCACAAAATCTGGGGAGAAACGCGTTTCTCCGTCGCCCATGGAGAAACGGGGCTTGTTTTGTCGTGCGACATACCTAGCCAATAGCCAGAAGCTTTGGAAAGGATATCCAGAAGCTTTGGAAAGGATATCCAGAAACCAAATATTTTTCGGATATCCTTTACAAAAGCTTACGGATATCCATTTCAAAGCTTACGGATATCAAAAGCTTTGTAAAGGATATCCGAAAAAATAATTGGTGGTTTACGGATATCGCTTTACGAAAACTTACAGATATCCATTTCAAAGCTTCTGGATATCCAGAAGCTTTGTAAAGGATATCCAGAAACTGGCTATTTATGTCGTGCGACATAACAAGCCCGTTTCTCCAAGAAACGCGTTTCTCCCCAGACGCACTCAAACAGTACAGACATTAAAACTGTCAATTTTAAGTGAAAAAAATTGGAAGTTTTAACATCATAAAACCGATTTCTATACTATTGGAAAGATCATGGCATCTTTGCACGTTTTTTTTTTTTTTTAAATGAGTAAAGAATTAAAAGTGGGTAGAAGATTAAAGGAGAGAATGTAAAAATTAAAAACATTTAATATGAGAGAGAATGAGATTACCGTCTCATTTATACAGTACTAGTACATGTGCCCGTGTCCGAGGACACGGGTTTTTTTTTTAATTAACATAAATCTCCTAGCACATGCCCGTGTTCAAGATCACGTGAGATTTTTTTTTTTTATATATCTTTAAAAAAAAAAAAAAAAAAAAAAACATGTATGTCGCACGACATACAAAGGTGGGAGGGCAAAACAGGAAAGGGAGTGAATAGTGAGGGCAAAAGAGTCATTTCCGTCCGTGTAACTGTTCACCCAACTGTTCCAAAAGCACCCTTGATTTATACTATAGATAATTGATCACCAGAATTTAGCCACCTTCTCTCTTCATGTGGGTCACTCTTTCCTTTTAAAATAATGTTTACTAGTAGATAACCCGTGCTCCGCACGGAAAGCTAATTTGCTAATATCATGATTTATTTTTTATAATATAAGTATATTATAAATGAATCAAAACATTAACAGTTATAAAGTTAGAAAAATTGTGTTCAATTTTAATAACTTTGTTACACATAAGTTTAATAGGAATTGTATTGTGACTAACAATGTAGCAATTTTTGCTATTTTATTTTTGATGTTCATACTTTATGTCATTTATTTTTTATGTCATAATTTATGTCAGCATGCAATATTTTTTATGGACGTTAACAAAGTGAATGAAAAAACTAACTGTCTATTTCTTTTCAAATTACAACATTTTAAATACAATGTAGGGAGTTCCAACCCTTAACCTTCCCGAGAAAAGTACGTCTTTAAGTTAAATGCTCATTGGCATTATTAACGACCTACTTTGATATATACTCCCTCCGTCCCACGTCAATGTGAACCAATTTATGGGTGTGGAAATTAAGGAAAAGTGATGTAAGAAAGAGAAAAAGTTAAATGTTGTGAGTATGAAAAATTAAATAGGAGAGAGAATGAGTGGGGGGAATAGTGAGGAGAGAGAATGTTGTGAGTGTAAAAGTGAAATATTTATTTCCATTTTGGGAAGTTTGCATTTACGTGGGACAGACCAAAATAGAAATAAGTTTGCATTCACGTGGGACGGAGGGAGTATATAGTAACTATTATGATTAACTAATATTATTAATAGTAATAGTTAACATATATTCCCTCCGTCCCGGACCTTGGTGCCTAGTTTGACTTTTCACGTAAATTAAGGAGGGAGTATTATATTGAAAGTGTTGTGAGTGTGAAATAAAATAGGAGAGAGAATGAGTGGAGAGAATAGTAAATTATAATGGTGTTGTGAGTATTAAAATAATGTATGAGAGAGAATGAGTGGAGAGAATAGTAAAGATTCCTTTCCATTTTAGGAAATGTGCACGTAGATTTGGAACGCTCAAAATGAAAAGTGTGCACGTAGGTATGGGACGGAAGGAGTATTGTAACTATAATACTATTACTTAAGCTATATAGTAAATTAATATTATTTATAATAATAGTTAGCATATATAGTAACTATTATAGTTAACTAATACTATTAATAGTAATAGTTAACATATATAGTAACTATTATAGTTAACTAATACTATTAATAGTAATAGTAATAGTTAACATATATAGTAACTATTATAATTAACTAATACTATTAATAGTAATAGTTAACTTATATAGTAACTATTATAGTTAACTAATACTATTAATAGTAATAGTTAATTTATATAATAACTATTATAGTTAACTAATACTATTAATAGTAATAGTTAACATATATAGTAACTATTATAGTTAACTAATACTATTAATAGTAATAGTTAACATATATAATAACTATTATTATTAACTAATAGTATTAGCTAATAAGAAGAATACCAAAAGTCATATAGATTTTGGGATAGTGATGATGTGTCTTCTCCAAAATCAAGAGTTTGCCTAAACTTGTCCACGTGGCGAAGCCATAACCCTGCTCACCAACTTTAATATATATATATATATATATATATATATATATAGATTTTTTCACTAAATTAGATCTCCATTTTATACGAAAATAGTGTTTACCGTCTCATTTTTTTTTTCATTTTACTAATAAATTTTGAGTAATAATGTAGTTGATTTGATTATACAAATAAAAATCTAAAACTTGTAATTGATACATCATCAACAATACTATTAATAATATATTTTAATTTTTTATTAGAATAATTAAATCAATATTAAATTATTGCCCAAAATCCATTCACGACAACGACTAAAAAAAATAGGAAGATAATTTTGGGACAAAGAAAGTATATTTTAACTTAATATTCGCTTAATATTCGCTCACCATCAAATATTTTCACTATCATTAGTACATTATCATTAGTACATGTTGTAGTATAAAGGTAAGAAATACTTCCTCCGACCCGTTAATAACTTCACCTTTTGCCATTTTGGGTGTTTCATTTAAAGCTTCACCTTTTCTCTTTTGGCAAAGAATCTTTACTATTCCACCCACTCATTCTCTCTCCTATTTTACTATTACACTCACAACATTTTTCAAATTTACTATTTCTTCCACTCATTCTCTCTCCTATTTTACTATTACACTAACAACATTTTCTCCACCCTTAATTTGCGTGTCGGACAAAAAATGGTGAACTAATTACTAGGACGGAGGGAGTACATGCTCGCCATTATGGATTTCATAGGGGCATTGATAAAAGTAAAACCAAGCGGCCAAGGCTCATCCTCAGTTACTCTCATCTCATAGAACCGTCAATTTGAGTTGAGCTTTTTGGGCCAGCTCTCCCCGCTATGCAATAGGGGTGGATTGGGTTGACATATTTTCAACCCGCCAGAAATTTGGCCCGCCTCGCTCCGCCCCGCCAGTCTGTATCTCAGGCACTAAGTTTCATTGACGGAACTGTAAAAGCAGGTTATTCTTTACCTGCAAATTTATTTTCTATGTAACTGTTTATCAACTTGCTTTTTAGCATTTTATTTTATTTTTGAATTTGTATGTTTCTAGTGGTATAGAAGATACAACTGGAAAAGTTCCATATGAATCCACTGCTTGCATAACCATCTTGCTACGCCAAGTTGCGCAAGGTCTCAAAGCATCTTCGGTTTCTTCTGATCCTGATCCTGAGGCGGTTCCGCTTCATCAATAAATGGAATTCTTATAGAGAAATGTTGGACAATGCCAAAACAGTAGGGCTAGCAGATCTTCTGTGTTTCAGTACTTCTGGCACAACTACAAGCAACTGAAATATGCAGAAAAGTGTTTTTACAGCTGACCCGCATTGGCCCGCCTGGATCACCAACCCAAGCTGGATTGGGTTGGGTTGACATATTTTCAGCCTGTCAGAAATTTGGCCTGCCCCGCCCTGCCAGCCCCGCCAGGAGTACATGACATTGACAGAAGCTGCTAAATAGGGGATATGGCTAAGGGGTTTTATCAGCGACCTTTGATTACATCAAGATCAGGCTAAAATATTTTGTGACAGTTTGAGTGCAATTTGTTTGCCCAAGGATCAAGTTCATCACGAGAGGACCAGACACGTATAGATGTGAGGTGAGGTATCATTTTCTGAGGAGTGAGAAGCGGATCAAGGTAAAGAAAGAGGGTACTGCGGACAATCATGCTGATATGTTCACGAAGTCCGTTTCAACTAGCAAGTTTCAACATTGATTGGACTTGCTGAATGTTCGCATCTATTAGATAGCATCTGAGGTAGAGGGGGAGTTCTGATTATGATCTGGAGGTTAGATGTCAAGGTGGATATTTGTTGGGTTTGATGTCATATAAGTTGGAGACTCCTAAATTAGGAGATTAAACAAGCAAAACTCGGAATTCTTGTGGCACACAAGGGAGAGATCGCACGGGCATGAGGCGCGCGACCACGCCAAGTTACTGCCAAAGTGGAGCGACCACACCCAGGGATGGGACGACCGCGCGGGGGCCAAATATGGAGATGGGGCGATCGCGCCCTATGCCAGATTGGGCATATTTAGCGGCAGAATTGGTTTCAGGGTTAAAAATTCTGCAGGGTTTGGAGTAGGCATATAAATAGAGCCTATCATCTGTTATAGTAGTGAGACTGCGACCCATGGATGAAACTCCATTGCCACGCCTGTTAAATAAATAGTGAAAGTAATATTAAAATCATCTATAAAAAAAAAACATAAACGTGTAATAGTGTCTAAAATGTGTCATTAGAATTAAAGGGACTTACTTTTTATCAAATTCTTTTAATTCAGGAACATCAGGATTTATAAGAAGTTTTGTTGCGTGCTTCATGGTAGAAACACGACTCTTCCATGTATAATATAACAATTTTTAATTTTAGCATTAAGTAAAAAATACTTTTAAATATAATTTAGAGATAGTAATCAATTTAAAAAGATAACATATTACCCATATATCTTGAACACATCACGAACTGTAAAATCAGTACGATTGGTTTCTCTGAATCTTGTCCCCTTTTTTGAATAAAACTTTTCAGTTGACCTCCGTACGACTCCCATAAGATAACATCTAGCTCCATTCCCTTGCAAAATATTAGAAGGGGATTAATAAAGCTGATTAAATAGTTACCATGTATGTGAAAAATTCATGTAAATATATTAAATCATCGTTTATAACGTACCCATTATCTACCAGTTTAATATCCAGCTTCCTTGCCTTGGCTGCACTAACATATTCAAAATCATTTATTGGTAATACCACCTCACCGATTACATCTACAGTAAAGAAAAATATATAATGTTAGTTATTAGACTAATTAATTAACGAACAAAAATTGTGTGTTAAAATACTCACCGAACACATAATCAGCATTGACACTTTTATGTGGATCACTCCCAAATAGGCTAAAGGGAGTGAAATCAAAGCCATTGTCAGAAATATTTACCGATGTATCCACCTCAGATGCAGTGGTAGCTAAACCGAATGATAATTTCCATTCATGGTTTACAATTGCTTTTTGGACAATTGTAATGGCATTCGGTTCAATTCCAAAATTAGTTATTTTTTTCATTTCCCCCTCTTTAAACATATCTTTGAACTCGGATGACATGCTAGGTGGAATAGCTGCCTGGATTTTAGATCCCTAATAAATTCATTATAAAATATTAATAAAAAGAAATTGAGAAGTAAAATGATTTAATTGCGAAATTATATTGAATGATTAAATAGTATATAAAGAAAGTATTGGTTGACAAACCTCATCATCCATAAGTAACATCTCAATGGTAACGTTTTTGTATCTAGTATCTTCGCGCTTCCATAGGCGTAATATCCGTACATTTATGGTACGACCTCTGCTCCTCTTATCAATAGCTTTAACAGCAATTAACTTACTTGTTGCCATTACCTGATATATAACAGAATTAAAAGGACCAATTTGTTAGTCGGTTAGTTCAGACAATGTCACTTGCTAGAATTTCAAGGCTGATGCATGACATTTAGAAAATGAGTGCCCTTGTAGGCAAATAAACTGCAGCTCTGACACATGTTACTTGTTGGAATTTGCAGCAGTTTCTTGTGTGTTGGGTGTATACTGTATGTGCGTGATATATATGTGTGTGTGTGCGTGCTTTGGAATTGCAGATTACGCTTCATATATTACTGTCTGGCCCATTTATTTGCCTTCTGTCATTGCTTCAGGTCCTGTAGCTGAAGATATGTTTCATTGGCAAGCGACGATCATGGGCCCTCCGGACAGTCCTTATGCTGGTGGTGTTTTTCTAGTTACCATCCACTTCCCTCCAGATTATCCATTCAAGCCACCAAAGGTGCTTCAACTCTTGACTTCATTTCGTGTTTCTCACTTCTTTAGTTAACTTCCTTACTTCTTTGGGTACTTAGAAGGGCCCTGCTCTAATGGTATTGAAATGGGAGTACATTTTAGTTAGCTTCCTTACTTCTTTGAGTACTTAGAAGTCAGAAGAATAAAGTTTTATTACGTTGTCTCATTATCTGTAGCATTTTAACCTATTTATACAATTATTTACTGTTTGGTAACTACCATGAAAGTCAGGGTTCAATCCCCACCAAATGTATTTTCAAGTGCCACTCTTATTATAGATTAAATCATTCATTAATAATAAACCCCTTTTTTTTTTAAAGACAAAGTAGTAGCATGTACTCTTACAGAGTCATGCTATGCTGCTGTTTCTCTAGCTTTACCATTTCTAGGAATATTATTCTTTAGCCAATTAGCTAACTCAATGTCATTAAGCATAATAACTCTTATCAAAGGAAGGAATACCACACTGGATTCTTAAGCATGTTAGGCCAAGCACTTTCTAAGTAAAATGCTTAACTTTCTCAGAGCAAAGGAGGTAGTGGGCTTTTGCTTTTTCTTTTTTAGTGACTTATCTTTTTCTTTTGTGGCTTAGATTCTCTATGATCACTAACCTTCCTTTCTGTATGGATTGCTTTATAATCATCCCTTAGACTATCAACAGTGGTATTTCTTAGAGTGTAAAAATACTATTAATATAGAGTTGATAATGCTTTTTACACTTTAAAAATGTCAATATACAATAAATCTTCAATTTTATGTTTTATTTTTGTTACAGAATGAAGTCTCCTTTTTGAACATTAGAATTGTTTATACTTTTACCTTTCCAGCTGTAAATCCTACATAATTAGATTTAGCCACACCTAACCATTTAAGCAAAGTGTTTAGGGGGCGTTTGGTTCGGTGGAAAAAAAAGTGAAGGAATGGAATTGTCAATGGAATGGAATTGTAATGGAATTGGAATGGAAAAAGCTGGTCGGCCATAGTTTGGTTGGCACGGAATGGAATGGAATTGTCATTCAATTCCTTGACAAATCATGTTTGGTTTGAAAATACAAATTATAGGAATGGAATGAAAGCATATAAAATGACCGATTTACCCTTTAAAAAAAAAAATTTGGAGGGGGTGGGGGGTGGGGGTAGGGTGGGGGGGTGGGGGAGGGTAGGCGAAAAAAAAAAAAATTCGTGGGGGTGGGGGGTGGGGGGTGGGGGTGGGGGTGGGGAGTGGGGGTAGGGTGGGGGGTGGGGGTGGGGGGTGGGGGGTGGGGGGTGAGGGGGTGGGAGGGTGGGGGGTAGGGTGGGGGGGAGGGTAGGCAAAAAAAAAAAAAAAAAAAATTCGTGGGGGTGGGGGGTGGGGGGGGTGGGGGTGGGGGTGGGGGTGGGGGGGGGGTGGGGGAGGGTAGGCAAAAAAAAAAAAAAAAAATTTGTGGGGGTGAGGGGTGGGGGGTGGGGGTGGGGGTAGGGTGGGGGAGGGTAGGCAAAAAAAAAAAAAAAAAAAAAAAAAAAAAAAAAATTCGTGGGGGTGGGGGGTGGGGGGTGGTGGGGGGTGGGGGTGGGGGTGGGGGTGGGGGTAGGGTGGGGGAGGGTAGGCAAAAAAAAAAAAAAAAAAAAAAAATTCGTGGGGGTGGGGGTGGGGGGTGGGGGGTGGGGGTGGGGGGTGGGGGGTAAGGGTGGGTGGGGGGGTGGGTAGGTGGGTAGGGGGTAGGGGTGGGTAGGGTTTGGGGGTATTTTGGTCAAAAAAATTTTTTTTTTTTCCATTCCCAAAAGGAATTGGACTTTCCATCGATTTTATGAAGGAAAGTTGAATTCCTTCATTTGAAAGAATTCAACTTTCCTTCGAATTTTTAAAAAACTTGAACCAAACGGAGGAAAGGAATGGAAAAGGGGGAGTTTTCCATTCCTTTCCCCCCTTTTCCTTCCAACCAAACGCCACCTTAGGGATACGGTGTGGAAGGAAGAAGGAAAAATCACTTCTAAACAATCATTGCAACCTTTGAAATTGGTGATAACTTCAAAAATCACTTCCAGACAATTATGTTTCAATGGTAACCTCCTTCTTCGTCATAATTTAATTTAAATATAATAAAGACAACAATCACATTAATATAATGTCCTGATTCAAGCATAAAAAAATAATCTTATTTCAACATTGACTTAATGGCAGTAGTTCCATAAGTAGCCTACATCAAGAACCAGTGAAAAAATAGTAATACCAGTGGAACTGTGGAAGGATCAAAATGTGCAAAATCAAAGTAAACATATAAAAAGAGAATTAGAAGCTACTGCAGTCAACCAAGCATAAAAAAACAATCTTATTTTCCAACTTATTCTCATGGTCAATTCATCAAACAACTTGTATGCAATCAACCAAAGGCAATTCAAATAAAAGTTTAATTGCAAACAACCAAAGGCAATTCAAACCAACATGGACATTAATTCAAATCATCAGATGAAGTTTAACATGATAACTGATAACCGAAGATTTTTTTTTTTCATTTTTGGCAAACATATAAATTAAGGATTCTAAAGTTGATGTCTATAGTCATCTTGAACATATACATAAACCCATCTGACTCATCTTGAACAATTGAAGAAGAAATCGACGAATGAGATGAAGAACTCACCTTAGAACGATCGTCTGAGCAGAGGAGAAGCAGGGAATGATTGGTTTCTCGTCTATTTAACACGCTGAAGCGGGGCATGATTGCGTCGAATATGGAATGGATACTCATAATCGGGGTAATTAGAAAGGGGATTAGCGGCTAATCCCAACAAATCCGATTAAATATACTGATGCCTAAAATAAAATTTCCCACATTATTGACTAAACCCATCAAGGAATTGAAACTTGCATCAAATACCTGAGAGGCCTATGAATGTAAATGGTGGCTTTGCGATCAAAATCAGGAGCGGCGGCGAGCGTATGTCACGGGAAGAGGAGATAGCTGCGGCTTAAATTACGAATTGTGCGTTTCCGATGGGATTAGACGGAAATGAGGAGCGGAGAGATACAGGCTGGATTTCCACGTGGAATTCCAGCTCAGAATTACACGTGGATAGGCTGAGGAAGCTAGAAATGTTTTTGGTTTTAAATATTATATAGATATCATTATCAAATTTCAAATTAGGAACAATGGGCTATTCACGGACGCCAAGATGGACTCCAAGAAGACTCACTTTTTCACCTTCATTTTCAAGTCTCCTCTCTCTCTCACACACGCACACAGCAAAACAAAACCGCTGCTGTCCATTTCTGCTGCAATCATAAGCTAAATTCATGGAATCTTTGAACCAATTCATGAGCTTTTTTACTTCGCAATGTTGAGTTCTGCATTTCACTCAGACCCAGTTAGTCCAAAAGTATAAATAGGCTTTGAATTTCTTGTAAGTTTTCTTCTCTCTCCAAGATTCTTAATTTCTTATTGCAAGATGAATTGCAGTCTGCAGATGAAAATTTTGCTTAAGCTACTTGCTATGTTCATTGTTTTACTCAGGTTTGAGTACTGAAGATTGGGAGGACTTATAATTCCTAGTGTAACCATATGTCAGCTCGATAATGGTTATCATTTGAAAGAAGATTCCACTAGAGTTTTTGTAGGATAAAACCCCCCAATGAATATGTTTTATCAACCCCCAATGAAGTTTTATCAATCAGTGTTCAGTCAAAAAGATAGAGGGAGGCATATGAAAATTCTTGATCCAGAGGAGAAATTTCTTCAAAGATGGAATCAGACGTTAGCTCTCGTCTCTGTAATAGCATTGTTCTTGGACCCATTATTCTTTTACATCCCTGTAATTGATGGTCACCACAATTGCCTCACTTTGGACAAGAAGTTGGAGATTACTGCTTGTGTTCTTCGTTCTTTCACCGATATCTTGTACATACTGCACATTGTTGTTCAATTTAGAACTGCGTATGTTGCTCCTTCTTCCAGAGTATTTGGAAGAGGTGAGTTAGTTACATCTCCTCGAAGTATAGCAAGTCGATATCTGTTTTCGTACTTCATTTTCGACCTTTTAGCAGTTCTTCCCCTGCCACAGGTATGTGTGCTTTATGTTAAGAATTTACGCTCATTTTGGGACGGAGGAGTACTACACTGATACACTCCCTGTTCGTGAATGACAATGCACAGAGGAAGCTCATCTCTTATAATTTTTCACTAATCAATTGCAGTTGGCAGTATTTATCATCATCCCAAATGTAAATGGCCCAGAAGCACGCATTGGGAAGCGACTTTTGAAGTACATTATTATCTTCCAATACATCCCACGGCTCCGGATCTTTGTATCTTATAAAAGATTGACAAGAAATTCTGGCATATTTACAGAGACGGAGTGGGCTGGAGCTATTTTCCACTTGTTTCTCTATATTCTAGTTGGTCATGTAAGTTTCATTCTGCTAACTTAATCCTCGGAACTGTTCAAGAAAATTATACTACCCCCTTGACCCCTTCCCAAAATGAATGTCTATGACAACAAAATTGGACATTCATTTTGGGACGGAGGGAGCATGAGTTAAATGTATGTTAATTTGGCTTGTCCTAATACAATAGTTGAGTTTTCGGCTGGAATTCTATTGATCAGGTGATCGGAGCCTTTTGGTACTTGTTCTCGATAGAAAGGCAAGAGAGGTGTTGGTATGAAGCATGTGAAAGATATAATTGTAACTATAAATATTTGTACTGTGGACAAGGCCGAGTAGGAGACTATGCATTTCTAAATTCTTCCTGCCCTTTTCTTGAACGGAATGAAATAAGAGATGCAACGGATTTTGACTTTGGCATATTCCTCGATGCTCTTCAGACTCGTGTTCTACAAACAAGAGATTTCCCCCTGAAATATTTTTACTGCTCTTGGTGGGGTTTGCAAAGTTTAAGGTTTGTGCCACTGTGATTCTCCAGTTTCTAAATACTCCCTCTGTACCAAAATGATATTCCCATTTTTTTAGCCGTTACTACGAATGAACTTTGAGCAATAATTTTAGATTGATTTAATTATCCTAATGAAAATCTAAAACTTGTTATTGATAATATTGTTGATGGTGTATCTAACAAGTTTTAGATTTTCATTTGTAAAATTAAATCAACCTAAAATTATTGTTCAAAGTTTCTTCGTAGTAACGGCTAAAAAAGTAGGAAGATCCTTTTGGGACGGAGGAAGTATGTAAAAGGGTGGGGGGACTAGTTTATGTGATTTTATTTATTTATAATTTCTGAATTTTTGATCTACTGCAGTTCTCTTGGCCAAAACTTCAAAACTAGCACTTACGTTGGGGAGGTTATATTTGCTTATTGTATTTCAATCGTTGGATTGGTTCTATTTTCGTTACTTATTGGCAACATGCAGGCATGTACTTCTTTTTAGGTTTTGGCTTGTATCCTATCGTTCTCCACTAACTTAATAGCTGGCGCCTGCAATATCTGTGGAAAGTGCTCAAACGTGTTTCTCTTGCTTCTACAGAAATATATGCAGACTTATTTTGATCTTAGTCTAAGAGAAGAAGAGATGAAAGAAAAAAAGCGTGATGTGGAGGAACTGATGTCCCGTTTTTTTCTCCCTGAGGACTTGAGGGAACGAGTTAGGAGACAGGAACAATACCGATGGAAAAGAACAAGAGGGCTCGAGTTAGATTCTTTTGTTGAAAACCTTCCTAGGGGCCTAAGGAGGGACATAAATCGCCATCTTTTCTTAGCTTTGATTAGGAGAGTAAGTGCTTTTGTTGCGTCCTCTATATCTAATTCCAGCCGCTACATAATTGATACACTCCAAAGCTCAGGCTTCGTTTGTTTCACGGGAAATGGCTTACGGAAAATGTTTTCCACATTTTCCGATGTTTGGTAACATTACGGAAAATGTTTTCCTCATTTTCCGATGTTTGGTAACAATAGGGAAAATAAAGTCAATGTAAGTGATTTTCCGGTCAACGGAAAATAAGAATGTTTCCACGGTAAAATAACTTACGGATTTCTCTTCCGCGTTCATTTTCCGAAAATTGTTTCTTAACACCCTCACCTCACTCACCTTTCTCCATCCCCATCCCCATCCCCACCCCTACCACTATCCAAACCCCTAGCCTACACCCACCACCCCAAACCCCCACCCACCCCCACAGGGCCGGTCCTGTAATAAATGGGGCCTTAGGCCAAGTATTCGGCTAGGGCCCTCATTTTTTATTCCCAATGGTAGATAGTCAATAGCGTTAAAATGATAATTATAAATAATTTAATTGAGGGCCCTCGGCAATGGCCTCACTTGCCTTGCCTTAGGCCCGGGCCTGCACCCCCACCCCATCCCCACCTCCCATTCAAAAACTATTATTGTTATTCGTACTTAATTTGCATATCCATTTTATATAAAAGCATTTTTTTTTCAAAAGCATTTTCACAAAGTTTACCAATCTCCAAAAGATATTTTCCGAAACATTTTCCTAAGATTTACCAAACAGCTGAAATCAAATTCGTTTCATACTCCAGAAAAAAAATTCTATTTTCCAGAAAACATTTTCCGAAAGTTATTTTATGTGAAACAAATGGAGCCTTAGTTCCAAGTTCTGCCTTACTGAATATAAGTTTGTTGTAGGTCCCAATGTTTGAATGCATGGATGAACGGTTGTTGGATGACATGTGTGATCGTCTTAAGCCAGTTCTTCTGACGGAAAATTGCTACATAGTCCGAGAAGGGGATGTAGTGGAAGAGATGCTCTTTGTCAAGCATGGCCAACTAGAGTCTATCACAACCAATGGTGGAAGAAGTGGTTTCTTTAACTGTTCTCTTCTTAAGTCTGGTGATTTCTGTGGAGAGGAGGTGCTCACATGGGCTTTGGATCCCAGGTCTTCTTCATATCTTCCATATTCGACCAGAACAGTCAAATCCCTTACAAATGTTGAAGCTTTTGCTCTAAGGCCTGATGACCTGAAGATTATAGCCTCCAAGTTCCGCCGACTGCACAGCAGAAAGGTCCAGCATACTTTCAGGCAAGTTCTAGAATGAGGGTATACTCAGAGACCTTCTTTCTGCATCTGTTAAAAAGTTTCCTTCAATACATTTTGGCAACTAACTTTTGAAAACAGCGAAATTGAAAGATGCAAACTTCATTTATAAGTCATAATGTTGCATCTGAAGTATGCAGTATCATTAGCTGCAATGCATTTTGGATAACTGAGGTTATTGGCCATGAGGCTAGGTTCACCTAAAAGGGGGTAAATCCTATTTTCCAATCAATATTGGCTTATATCTCCTTTTATGTAAATGCCATGAACCCTTGGCCTGTAGGAAGGAAGAAAGGAGCTCCACAACACAGACCCTCTTTGCTAGCCATCAGTTACTAATCCAGAGTTGGAGCCCCTATGTTCTTGCTACTAAAACTGAATGCACGGGGATTAAGAAAAAAGTGTTGTGAGTATGAAAAGTAGAGTAGGAAAGAGAAAGAGGGGTAGGGAGATTTTTGTTATGAGTGTGACATGTGAGTCCCATTGACATTTTCTAGAACATTGGGACGTCCAAAAAGGAAATAAGTAGCAAGAACACTGGGAGACGGAGGGAATATATATATATATATCTTCATATATATATATATATATATATATATATATATATATATATATATATATATATATATATATATATATATATATATATATATCCCTATATATATAAGCCACTATAAGTATATTAGACTATGTACTATACTTTCTTCTTTAGTTTAGTCTGGGCTACCACTCATTAATAAGAGAAATATTGAGTTCATTAATAAGAGAAAAACAAAAAACAGGTTCACACTGGGCTACCACTCAGGCCTATGTTTCTCATACTTGCGATAATACAAAGGTCACAATTTGTGTGGTTGCAGCATATCCGTATTTTCAGAAATACTTAGAAGCATACGTTGATTTGAATAATTAGCAAATCTTTTAATTTCAGGTTCTACTCACAACAGTGGAGAACATGGGCAGCCTGTTTTATACAAGCAGCATGGCGCGCACACGTTAAGAAGAAACTGGCGAAGACATTGAAAGAGGAAGAAGAAAGACTGCAGGATGCACTGCCAGAAGAAATTGCAGCCTCAAACAAGCTTGGTACAACACTTTATGCAACACAGTTTGTTGCCAATATTGCACTACGTGCTTCGCGACTCAATCCATCATGCTCTCCTGAACGGGCTTCTGAGTTACCAGCTATATTGCCTCCCAAACCACCTGAGCCTGATTTTAGCGCTGGAGATACTTGATAACAGAGAGCAATCTTAAACTAGCTAGTGAATTCTGAAGGGAAATGTTTACAAAGTCTGTATACTCTAAATGATGTGCGAACTTATATTATGTCTTTAGTGTATGAGGTGGTTTATTGTTTCTATTTGTGTTTCTTGGTTTGGTAATCAAAGCTTATGCTCAATTTATTTATTCCACCAGAACATATTTTATGACTAAATCAGTCTTAAGTTTTTTTCTCAGTGATGAAGAGCAGGAAGCCAGATTTGCTGAAGAGTGAAGGAGGTAAAAGAAAAGAGAAAGAACTGCGACCTAATGGAAAATGAGGAGGTGACTTTCACGTAAGTAATTTTCTCCACCAGTTATCATGATATTTAAGGTGTCTTTATTGTATTTACTGGCTTTAGTGTTGCACAGCATGTTTAATCTTATGCATCAGAGCATGTTCATGTGTTACTTATTTTTTCCTGGTGGAATTAGAGAATGTAAGCGGGATGCAGGTGGTGGATAGGTTAGTTGTTATATGGAATCTCCATGTTTGGATATCCAGAGGCCTTTAGGCGTATGGTAAAAGGCGCAACTACGGAGTTGATTTACAGTTTGAATGTGTCTGTGTGTGTGTGTTTGTGAATGCTTGGAGATCTCCAAGCATTCACAAACTGTGGCGGTGTCTGTAACTTCTGAAATCAAGGAGTTGGGTGGTGGCAGGTTGAAAGTTTCGTGTAGCTAGGAAACTTGGATCACGCAATAGGCAAAGGATGTGAGTACAGATGTGTCTCACAACTGTCCACACATCCACAGATAATGCAGCGGAATAAAACAATTAAATGTAAATAAAATACAATAACTCAAGAGTTATATACGCTTGATACGTGTGATCGGCAAACTAGGCTTACGCCCAAAAACCTTTCACTATAAAAACTTTTGTTTCTTACAAAAACAAATAAGTGAAAAACTAAAATATGAAAATACTAAACAAGTTCTAATCACTTTCTACGATATGAACAACTCCCCTTTCCCAAGTAGGACTTATTCAATCAGAAGTAAAACAAGAGAACTTTATAAAAACCTAGATGTGAGTTACGGATGTAAGCTCACAACCTAAAATCAACAAAGTCGTATGCAATGAAGTATGTGTGTTTTTCTCTCTAAAAACCGTAGCTTCTCTTTGTGCTGAATGTCTTGTATTTATAGTGCACCATTGAGAAGATCTTCATGCAATCGACCTCTTCCTTTGTGAGAATCCTTTTCCTATATGAAAACATAAACACACTCACAAGGAAATCAAATATTAGTAGGTTAGTCCTAATATAAAACTATGTACATAAATAAAATATATTTACCATATTTACAATTCCTAGTCAAAGTAATATACTTATAAATCTCCATGAAAGTTCCAAAATCTTCTTACCATAATAGAAGTCAAATTAAATAAGGAAACAAGTAGTTCCCTAAAAGCTCACGCTTTCAATCTCCCCCTATTTTGGACTTTCTGGTCAAAACCAAAGATTTATAACAAACATAATTTATGACCACAGAATATAGAAAAAAAACATAACTCCCCCTGAATGGATGTGTGTCCAGATGTGTATACACATCCACACATAAAAACTGCAAAACAAAAATTAGAACAGAATACCAGCAGTTCATTAAGCAAAAGCAAAAACCATTCAGCCATGTCCTAATTAAACTATTACAAACCATTGTTTAGAAACTAACAAACTAAAACAGAAAATTAAAAATTGTCTTTAACAACCATCATAGCAAAACAACCAAAAAAAATTGTTCTCCCCCTAAATCAAAGATCAAAATGTCTCCACTTAAAACCGGCCTACGCCTTTAGCGGCGAAAGATCAGCGAAGACATCCCATTTTTCATTTCCAGATCCATCTCCCCCTTTTTGACTAGAAAGTTTTGCATGCCATCGAATGAGATTATCCCTAAGAGCTTTCAGATTGTTGGCATGGGCAATGGAGGCTTGAGCTTGAGCTTCTGCAGCTATAATTGCAGCATCTAAATCCTTCATCTAAGCAACAAAATTCTCTTCAGATGTGACACCAGATGTGTCCACATCTTCCATACCAATCTCAGGAACTGTACCCAAAGGAAGATCCACATGTCTTTGTTTAGGGTCAAGCAGGGTCTTGGATTCCTTAAAAAGAGCAAAATTTTCAACAATTTCTTCTCCTTTCTCAGGCTTTACTCCATTGGCAATGAGGATTTGGGAAATCAAGGAAGGATAGGGCAAAGACCATTTCTTTGATGGAGACTCTCCATAATCACAAATCTTTCTAAATATAAAGTCACCAAAATTAATGTGCTTCTTAATTCCCAATCTATAAAGAAGCAAGGCTTGCACCCTAGTAACTGAGGTTTTGTTATTGGAGGGGCAAAGATTGGCAACAAGGATGGAATGAAGAAAACAGTAAAGGGAAGATAAAGATCCACTTCCTAAATCCTTAGGCTTCACAGGCCAAGAGGTTACTTTGCCATGTGTAATGGCAGACACAATTTCATCATCCTCAATAGAAACCAATTCATCCAGAAAATCATTCAACCCAAGCAAATCATTGATGACAGAAGGGGTAAAAGGGACAAACACACCTCTAACATAGACAGTGGGAGAAGAGGAGTAGTTTTTATCTAATCCCTTAGGCAAATTGGCATAAAACTCATAAATCATTTTAGGATAGAAAGGAAGGGGATGGTCAACAGTTAAGAATAATCCTCTTTCCTCAAAGAATTTGTCCATCCCAAGCTTAGCAAAAGATTCCCTATCCCTTTTCATCTCTATAACAAAAGCTTTGGAAGAAATTAAGGCAAACCTATCAGATGCCTTTTTGGTTAAAAACTTTTTGGAAAAGGGTTTAGGGGCAGAGATAACAGATACAGAAGAAGGCATACCCTTTTCAACTTTCTTCCTTGTAGATGTGCGTCTGGATGTGGGCACATCCTCAGACACATCCTTTGAAGGGAATGGGACTTGGATGGATTCTATCTCAGTGTCATCAGCAGCAGAGGAGTCTAACTCTTGGTCTTCTTTTTCTTGATCAAACTCTTCTCTCCCTAACTTGTAGTTCTCATCAGATGCAGTGTCATCACTATCATAACTAGAATCAGTCTCATCATCAATGGGCTCTAAATCAGTAGCAGCCACCTTTTTCTTACCCTTTAAATCCATTAAGATTTTAGCTAAGGGCTCTTCATCACTAAAGGATATAAGGTCCTCAACAGGACTAGAGACCAAGGGAACAGAGGGCTCAACAACAGGAGCAGACATATTATCCTCAGAAGGTGAAACAATAGTGGGGATAATGGGATCTGATGGTATTATTGGAGAAGATGGAGCAATAGGATCAACATGGAAAACAGAATCAACATGGGGAGCATCCTCAACAGGAGTAATGGGATCAACATGGGGAGTATTATCAGAAGGGGGAATTTCAGGGACAGGGTCAACAACCAAGGGAGGAACAATTGGGGGTTGGGATTAGTCCTAATCAGAGGAGGAATTACCTCTTCTTCTTCTTCATCTTCTTCAAGAGCAATAGCAGTAGAGGGTTTCCCGCCAGGTTTTTGAAGATTCTTGGCCTTGTCAGCTTCTGACAGTTTGCGAACCCTACCAGAACGACGAAGATTTCGACGGGGCACTGAAGGAGCAGCAGGCTTTGGGGGTTTAGCTTGGGAAAGCTTCCTCTTCTTGGTTGAAGAAGGTTCTACAGAGGTTGAGACAGGGGCGACATCCGATGGTGGAATCACCGGAGAGGATGGAGCCTTAGGGTTTTCAGCAATCGGTGCCAATGTGGGGGATTTTGGAGAAGAAGCTTCCATTGAAGGATCAGACGAAGGCGATGGAGAAGAAAATTCCGCAAGAAATTTGGAAATCACAGGGTTTAAGACAACAGAACCCTCGCCTTTAGCTATTGAGATGGGAGCAATGTCAAGAACGTCTTCCTCTCTGATGTTTGAATGATCGGCCATTCGATTTGATGAAATTGGGTTAGGTGAAGCAGTTAATGGAGAAATTAAAGCAATGTTGTGAGATTGTGAGCAAAGAGAAAGGAAGAACAAAGGGTTTTGTCAAGGTTTATGGGAGATGGGACGGATGTGAGTGCTCATAAATACTCACAGCTCCCCCTTTCCTACTAAAATTAGGAAACCTTCTCCAAAAAGGTTTAACACAACACAAAATCCTTAAGAGATCTCCAACGGCTAGAAACCTTTGAGGTTACCACACACACAATCACCTTCCAAGAAAATAGGGGATTAAAATAAACCAAGATTTTGTAAGATTTTTATGGAAACAAAAATGTCTCGGCCAAATTTTTATTTTAAAAACAGAATCCCAATAGAATTTTCCAACCTTTTCAAACAAGGATTGATACACACCTTTTTCTTTCATGAAAGATATTGGAGATAAAAAAAACTATATAATCAAAGAATGAACTAGGAAAGAAAATTAATTAGCTAGCATATTTACAAAGCTCCTATATGTCCTAAAAATGCAGTATGCCTAGCATGATGCAAACACACAAGTGAAGAAAATATTCTCAGCTTATGGATGTGGCATAGGATGTGAGTCACATATTGGGACACATTTAGATCACAAAAAGTCAATGAGCAATAATCCAATCTGCACAGCCTCTAGGATGCATCCACCAATTTTTTTGTTTTTTTGTGGATTTTTGTAATGTGAGTAGCTTTCACTTTACTTGATCCCAAAGATAGCCCTTTTTCCCAATGATCTTATCAAGTTTGACTTCAAGTTTTTCTTATGAAAATCACTTGATCACAATGGTATGGCTTCATACTAAGGGTGAAGCAGCTGTTTCTCACATATATATATATATATATTTTTCTTTTAGCACCCACTCGTGAGATACCTAGGAAGGTTATATCAAGTCATCAAAAGATGACATGAGCAGTGAAGTGCTCACAATTAAGTGATCAAAAATAATGTCAAAGATGGAGACTCACAAGTGACCACACTGAGAAATTTCGTCTTGATGCATGATATTTTGGATTTTTCTTTTTATGATTTTTTTTTTTTTCGGTTAAACTAATTTACAGATGTGTTAGAGGATGTGAGACACATCCGGTCTCACAACCTTAGATATCACACAAGCCAAGAGACTTCCTCAAGGAGGAAAATCTCTCCAAATCTAATGCCTTTGTAAATATATCACCAATTGATTTTCGGTCCCAACAAATTCCGGACACACGCTTTTTGTTCTACAAGATCTCCGATGAAATGATGTCTAATATCAATGTGCTTTGTTCTAGAATGTTGGACGGGATTTTTAGATATGTCCAAGGCACTTTTGTTATCACAAAAAGCGATCAAAACTTTGCTATTCAATCCATAATCTTTTAGCATTTGATTCATCCAAAGTAATTGTGTGCAGCAACTTCCAAGTGGCAACATATTCGGCCTCGGCGGTGGACAAGGACACACAATTTTGCTTCCTACTATACCAAGACACAAGGTTATTTCCTAGGTAGAAACATCCACCGTGGTACTCTTTCTATCATCACTATTTCCAGCCCAATCGAATCGGTGTACCCAATCAAATTGGTGTTTGTTTCTTTAGAGTAATGCGAGACCTAGGTTCACAAATTCCCACTCACATACCTAATGATTCTTTTCAAGGCTTTAAGGTGGGACACTTTAGGGTTGGCTTGGTATCTAGCACAGAGACATACACCGAACATAATGTCGGGTCTACTTGCGGAGGTAGCGGACTTCCTATCATGCTTCTATAAAGGGTTTGATCAACACTCTCACCATCGAATCATGACTTAGCTTTTGGGAAGATCCCATTGGGGTTCTTTGATGTGAAGAGTGTTCAAGCTCAAACTTTTTCACAAGATTCTTGGCATACTTAGGCGTGAAATGAACATGCCATCTTTGAATTGCTTAACTCTGTAAGCCTAAGAAAAGTTCAACTCACCTACCATACTCATCTCAAATGTGGAAGTCATGCTATCCACAAATTCAGCTAGCATTGGATCAGAATTTGATCCAAACACAATGTCATCTACATAGATTTGTGCCACAAGAATCTCCTTCTTATTTCTCCTCACAAACAAGGTTTTGTCAACCTCACCTCTCTTGAATCCTAGTTGAAGCAAATGGTCAGTCAACTGCCATACCAAGCTCTAGGGGCTTGCTTTAGCCCATACGAGCTTTCTTCAGCTTATACACATGATTAGGATATTTGGAGTCCACAAAGCCTTTAGGTTGTTCAACATAGGCTTCCTCATTTAATATCCCATTTAAAAAGGCACTCTTGACATCCATTTGATGAAGAGTAATCTTGAGGTAACAAGCAATGGCTAACAAAAGCCTAATGGACTCAATTCTTGCAACAGGAGCAAATGTCTCCTCAAAATCAATTCCCTCAATTTGAGTATAACCTTGAGCAACTAACCTAGCTTTATTTCTAGTTATCACACCTTGCTCATCAGTTTTGTTCTTGAAAATCCATTTAGTTCCTATGACATTACCATGTGAGGGTCTAGGAACAAGAGTCCATACCTCATTCTTCTCAAATTGAATTAATTCATCTTGCATAGCCATAATCCAGTCAGCATCTTTCAATGCTTCAAAGAACATTCTTAGGTTCAATTTTTGAAACAAAACAACGAAACTTACACGGGAGTATGCTGAGGAGCAACTCCACAAACCGGCCATCTTTCTATAATCAACTTTGTCCTTTTGTCTAGTTCTCACTTGAGCATGCACATCTCCCACAACTTGTGAAGTGGGGTGGTTTTACGGATTTTAGAAGGAATATCCTTTGACCTATCCACACACCCATTCACAATACCTTACGGAGCATCATCTGATCGGAATCGGAAGGCTGTCCTCGATTACGGGAGTTTGAGTGGATGTGGGTGCGAATGTGGGTTCGAATGTGGAGGCGAGATGTGTCCACATCCTTGGTTACATCCTTATCGGGTTCAACATTTTTATCGGCCTTTGGAAGCTTCTTTTGATTTTTCGGCTTTGTTTCTTCATCCTTCCAGTCCAGCAAGCAACTTTGAAACATCATCCTCGGCGAGTCTTGAGATTAAGATCAAGTGAGTCATCAAATTTAACATTAGCGAGATTCCATAATGGTCTTAGTTTTGAGATTAAAAACTTCTGTAAGCTCTACTATTAGTGGAATAGCCCATTAAAATTGCTTTGTCACTCTTTGAATCAAACTTGGACGGGTATTCTCTATCATTGAGAATATAGCAAACACATCCAAACACATGAAAATATTTCACAGGTTGGTTTCTTTCCAAGGAGGATTTGATATGGGGTGACGAGTACTGCAATCCTTAGGAACACCCTATTGCCAATGTGGCAAGCGGTGTTTAAAGCTTACGCCCAAAATTTCTTGGACAAGTTCTTGGAACTTAGCATGACCCTAGCCATTTCTTGCAAGGTTCTATTCTTTCTTTCGGCAATTCCATTTCTTTGTGGGGTGATTGGTGCGAAAACTCATGAGTGATTCCACTTAGAATTGCAAAAATTGGTGAACATTTGATTCTCATATTCGGTGCCATGGTCGAGACCTTATTCTTACAGTCTTAAGGCCATAAAGGTTTCTCACCCTTTTGTACCAATTCTTGAATTCTCCAATTGTTTCGACTTTTCTCTTAAGAACATTATCCAAGTGTACCTAGAATAATCATCAACACACACAAAGGCATACTTTTTCCTACCAAAGCTTTCTACTTCAATAGGTCCCATTAAATCGGTGTGAATCATCTCCAAACATCTAGTTGTGGAGCATTGTTGGACCTTTTTATGTGATGCTTTTGTTTGTTTTCCCTTTTGACATGAACCACGGACATCGGGGTTCTTGAAGTTCGGTTTAGGGAGGTCTTTAATAGATTCAAACCTTTGAAGTTCTTCCCGAGTTCTACGGCTAGCATGCCCTAATTTTTGGTGCCACGATTGACATCATTAGCTTTTGAGCTTAGGCAAGAAAGATTGTCACCAAATTGGTAACAATTGTCGGCGAGATCTAGGACCGGTAAACACACATTTATTATCCTTATCAAACACTTCACACAAGTGCTTATCAAACTTCACAAATAGGTCATCATCACACGGTTAGTGATGCTTATTAGGTTGGCTTTCAAGCCTTCCACATGGTACACATTGTGCAATTTTGGGAGACCCTTGACATCTAGGGTTCCTTTCCCAACAATCTTTCCTTGAGCACCTCCACCAAAATTTACTTTCCCTCCATTTATCACTTCATAATCAGCAGGTGCTTGGTTTCCGATCATGTGCCTAGAGCACCCACTATCAAAATACCAAGAGCCGAGAGACGGAACTCTTGAGGGAAGAGTAAACAACATTGCGGTGGTAATTGGTTTGGCCACCTTTGTTTAACGGTTTTCTTTTTGGGTTGCGAGAGGTCTCGGATTGACGGGATGTGTGTTAGGATGTGCATACATCTTCTCACACATCTGAGGCTGTTTGAAATTACCAGATTTTTATCGGCCTTGAGTTTGTAACGAAGGGCCTAATGTGACCGGGAGCTAGGCAGTAATGGCAAATGTAATGCCTCTTCCTTGGTCTCTTCTCACTCAGAATGACTTTTTCTTTAAAAACTTGTTTTTTCATACTTTTAGAGGTAGAAGCCTCACATCCCTCCTTTACAAAATTATTTTCAAAACCTATACCAATTTTGTCACGTTGACCCATAGAAAAAGCTTCTTCCATTTTCATTTTACTTTTGTTTAACTTAGTAAAAGTATTATCAGCTTTTTCACATTCATTCTTGAATTTTTCAAGGTCAACTTCTCTTTTGGTCACAAGGACTTCAAGTCTTGCAATGGTATCTTTTTGAGCATCATTTTCTTTTGAAAGTACAGCTTTTTCATCTTCACAAGCGACCAATTTATCGGACGAGAGATTTGTTTACCTTAACAAGTACCTCAATTTTGTCCAATCTTTTCATCCAATCTGTATGCAGCTCCTTGTATGTGGCAAAGAGTTCCTCATAGGGAATGTCTCTTTCTTCATCTTCATCATCTGAATCTCCTTTTATAGAGAAACGATTCGGCACCGGTTCGAGATGTGACACCGGATGTGTACACACCGAGCCCACATCGAAGGGATTTTCGGGAGTATATTCTTCTATATCTGCGAAAAGGCATTAAACACGAGAATGGCAATTTAAGACAGAGCATATTAGCCACTTCTTCTTCCTCATCCTCACTGTCACTAAGGGTAGCGGTTAAGCTCATTCCCTTCTTTTTAAGTGTGTTAGCACACTCATTGGCATAATGACCAAAGCCACGACATGCCCTACATTGGACGATTCGAGATGATTTATTTTCAAAACTTGGTTTCTTGAATCCGGTGTCGGTGCTAGGTTTTGGCTTTTCGCTGATCTTGGAAGTAGGTCTATTTGGGAATTTGCTTATCCTTCTATTTTCGGTATAGAACTGAATTTCTTTGAAATAAAAGCTACATCCTCATCTTCAAGATTAGACTTGTCAAGTTCGGAGGATAATTCCACAAGCTCTTTTGGTAGAGCGACAAACACTTTTAAGGGCAAGGGCGTGTGTTTTGTTCTTCTTACGAGCCTCAATGTTAAGCTCAAACACAGTCAAGATTCCTATGATGGTGTCAAGACCTACGGTGTTTGTGTCCTTTGTTTCTTCAATCACGGCTACTTTAATGTTAAACCTCTCGGGCAAGGTCCTTAGAATTTTACTAACAAGTCTTGCATTGGAGATAGATTCTCCTAGACTTGTGCATTCATTTGAAATCTCATGAATCTTAGCAGCATATGACACAATATCCTCGGTTTCTTCCATTCGAAGTAACTCAAACCTATCCATTAAAATTCTAAGCACGGTAGCCTTCACACTTGGTGCTCCCTCACATTGAGTTTGCAAAATATCCCAGCTTGAGTTTTGGCTATACTCTCATTTGTTATAAGCTTGTACATATTCCCAGAAACATGGTGGAAATAGCACCCATGGCTTTTGAATTGTAATTTGCAGCTTGTATTTCATCAAGAGTCCATTGTTCTTCAGGTTTTCTTTCAAAAAAGGACTCACCAACACCAGAAGATGGCTTTTTCTCCACAGTAGGAGGTTGCCATGCAACAAGAATGCACATCCAAGCTCTTTCATCAATACTTTTGATGTAATTTCGCATCTTAGACTTCCAAAGAGAATAATTTGTGCCATCCAAGACAGGAGGCCTATTTTGGTGATTTTGGCATTCCATAATGACTACACTTTACGGATCAACACTCGGTAATATTTCGAGAGTTGGCTCGATACCAATTGAAAGTTTCGTGTAGCTAGGAAACTTGGATCACGCAATAGGCAAAGGATGTGAGTACAGATGTGTCTCACAACTGTCCACACATCCACAGATAATGCAGCGGAATAAAACAATTAAATGTAAATAAAATACAATAACTCAAGAGTTATATACGCTTACTGATCTGTGTGATCAGCAAACTAGGCTTACGCCCAAAAACCTTTCACTATAAAAACTTTTGTTTCTTACAAAAACAAATAAGTGAAAAACTAAAATATGAAAATACTAAACAAGTTCTAATCACTTTCTACGATATGAACAACTCCCCTTTCCCAAGTAGGACTTATTCAATCAGAAGTAAAACAAGAGAACTTTATAAAAACCTAGATGTGAGTTACGGATGTAAGCTCATAACCTAAAATCAACAAAGTCGTATGCAATGAAGTATGTGTGTTTTTCACTCTAAAAACCGTAGCTTCTCTTTGTGCTGAATGTCTTGTATTTATAGTGCACCATTGAGAAGATCTTCATGCAATCGACCTCTTCCTTTGTGAGAATCCTTTTCCTATATGAAAACATAAACACACTCACAAGGAAATCAAATATTAGTAGGTTAGTCCTAATATAAAACTATGTACATAAATAAAATATATTTACCATATTTACAATTCCTAGTCAAAGTAATATACTTATAAATCTCCATGAAAGTTCCAAAATCTTCTTACCATAATAGAAGACAAATTAAATAAGGAAACAAGTAGTTCCCTAAAAGCTCACGCTTTCACAGGTAGACCTGTTTCTAGTTAGCTTCTTGTTTTGTCTAGTCAGTACTCATCGAGTCATTGATGCTTGTTGATTTTATGGGGTCCACACTGCCATAAATGTATACAAGGGATGCTTCTGTTCTCGTATACTTGTTATGTGGTTGTTATTAGCTTGTGGCATGCTATTGGGTCGCATCTGCTGCGTGCATTCATTGTTCTATATATGCATTTGTTCTCTCTGTTGCCTAACAAGAAACTTATTTGGCTGCAGGTACATAGTACTCCCTGTGCATCTGTTGCCTAACAAGAAACTTATTTATATATTCATTGTTCTATATATGCGTTTATAATTAATACTATGCATCTGTAGAGCACACTGTGCTCTACAGATGCATAGTATTAATTTTTGCTGGCACTTCAAAATACATATACTGGCACTTCAAAACTAATGCACTGGCATCTAACAAAGCCAAAATCAATCAAAGCCAAAAATCAATACCAATGGCTACCCATCAGATTAACAGCCATTTTGCCCAGTTCACCAATGCAGCTCCAATCAGAGTTCCTCCAAAAGATTTTTAGAGAGAGAGAATCTGGAGGTGAGTTCACCAGGACCTGTAACAGTTCTGTTCAACCTACCTAATGCGCCGTAGTAATTGAAGCCGTTAGGGTTTTCAGTCGAGAAATTGCCGTCACCGGTGCCGGCTTCACGAGGCATGGAGTGGAGGACGCTGATTTGCGCCTGGAGAAACGGTTTTCGATCGAGAAATTGCCGTCACCGGTGCCGGCTTCACGAGGCATGGAGTGGAGGACGCTGATTTGCGCCTGGAGAAACCTGATGTACTTGTGCGCCTCTTCGAGCATCGTCGCCGAGTCCATCTTTGTGTCCCATGGTAAAAGCTTCGCTAGGCTCCGTGTCTTCTCGCTCACCGTAAATCACCGTAAAACACATTTTTTGTTAAGCTTAAAAAAAACGCGTTTTTTACAAGTTTTTGGCAATCAAGAGAGATGTTATGTAAAACTAAAATTTAAACTTATAATTAATAAATTTATAGATAAATATAAATATAAATGCATTAGATTGGATTGGATTTTAGATAACAACAAATGCATGGCTATAAAACCACAATCAATAATCTATAAATAGAAGAAAAAAATCTATAAATAGATTAAAAAAATTATGATTTTCTATGAGTTATATATAAATAAAATTATGATTCAAATTAAATATATTAGATCTTAAGATTTTGAACCTTATAACATACTCCCCGTTTCATAATAAATGTTACTTCTTTCTCTTTTGGATTTCTCATAACAATTGTTATAATTTAAAAATGAAAACTTGATAGTAATTATTTATTCAATGAGACTTACTTGTCAAACTCACAACAACAATCCAATTAGTATTTCCTACCCAACTTTTCTTTACTACTTTATTTTTCATACTTACAACACATACTCCACTATTTACTGTATATTATATAGTATGTTATGAGATAGAGTGAGTAAATATTATACATATAATAACACGTATACTTAAAATTTAATCTTATAGTTTAGAGATAAAATTCAAATAAAAATAAATTTATAAGACTTGTAAAGATAACTTAGAACTGGGGCCTCAATTATTCGAGCTCAAACTTATCTCCTATTTAGCCATTTAGTTATTGTTCACATACAATCAAATCAACACATTTATCATCAAATCAACACATTACTTATTAAATTATTTTGCACTAATATTTCCTATTAGTAAAAAATACAAGTATTATACAATATACTGGACATAAAATTTGTGCCCCTAGCTGGTGTGGGCCCTGGGCGATCGCCCATTCTGACCCACCCCTAGGGCCGGCCCTGGAGCACAGTATCATTAGCTGCAAGGAATTTTAGAATGTTTTCTGCCATGTCAGTTTGGCCACATATTGCTAGTTGTGATGAGTATATATTTCTTACTATAAGTCTCTATACATCATTTTTTTTTTGGGGTGGGGGGGAGGGGGTTAATCTGGGGTTAGAGTCAGTGGCGAAGGTAGGCACATGACATGGGGGTCGACCCCCTTCCGTTTTGAAATGTGTCAATTTTAGCACCTTTAATTTTTTTTTAAATGATTTTTTACTACTAAAATTGATAAATTTATACATTTTGACCATCTTAATTTTGAGAAAAAATTGCACAAAATTATTATTTTGACCTCCTTTGTGTGCTAAATTTGAATCTCTCCCTTATAATATTTATCTATAAATAGTCTTGACCCCCTTTGTAAAATTTCCTGGCTTCGCCACTGGTTAGAGTTCATCTGCATAACATACATCTTTCCTTTCTAAGACCGTGTGGGGGGGGAGGGGGTAATCTGGGGCTAGAGTTTTAGATTTTCATTTGTATAATTAAATCAACCTAAAATTATTGTTCAAAGTTCCTTCATAGTAACGGCTAAAAAGTGGGAAGATCCTTTTGAACAATAATTTTAGGTTGAACAATAATTTTAAGAGTTCATCTGCACACATCTTTTCTTTCTAAAATTATGTTTGCATTGACAGTATTGCTCTCTTCCGTATGGACATATTCTACTTACCTAGAGGGTTGAGCACGTAAAAAAGGATCTAACCTAGTAGTCGGGTAGGAATTTTATAGAAGTAGGGGGTTCATGTAGAAGCAGCAAAAGAGTGGTATGACAGAGTCTATAGATCGATCCGCTTTGATATCATCTTAGAATTAGAGATGGGTTAGAAATAAAGAGAGACCCAAGTGTGCGCATGGCCCGGACTGGGCCGATAGTAGACTATATTGGATTTGGAGGTTCCACCTTAAAACTAATTGGTGATAAAGGGAGTAGCCCCTCAAGTCTATATACATGTCCATGTTTAGGTTTTTAGTAGATGTGGAATATCTTGTCTAACAATTGGCTTGAGCAAGTTTTCCAGTGAGATGATTGAACAAGTAATCTGGCAGTAATTTTGGTAAGGTAGTGAACTTTTATCAATTCTTTATTAGATGGGTTCTACTTGTCATACTCATAACAATAATTCACTTACTAATCCCTACCTTACTTTCTCCCTCTTACTTTACTTTTCGTATTCACAACATTATAGGTGAGAACTTGCCCTGTTAGCGGTGTGAGGTGATTTCCTTTTCTTTTGATAATTCCTGTGTTCTATTTAACTCACTTAGAATCTTGGTATATCATGGTTCAAAATACATAATAAACTCTTTTTGATAATTCCTGTGTTCCATTTACTTCTAGGAATGAGCAAAAAAACCAGGTGAAAAAGGCTACCAAGTGCCAATCTTGCTCTGTGTTTCTCATACTTGCTGTAATATAAAGTTCCCAATTCACATGATTGAAACATTTCATCATTGTTAGAAATATTAGGCTTGATTTAAATTGTTAGCAACTCTTATTTCAGTTTCTAGTCACTAAAGTGAAGATTGTGGGCATTGTAAGGAGAGAAGCTGTCAAGATTGGGGAAGGAAGGATTTAAGACTGTAGGATGCATTGGCCGCAGAAGAAGCAGAGCCTCAAATAAAGCTTGGTACAAATCTTTATGCATCAAGGTTTATTGCCGAGGGACAAAAAATAAGTTCACAAAATTTAGGCCACTAACTGAGTTGGCAGTTACTGATTGGATACTTAATGAGCATTGGGGCCTACAATAACACCTCCAGTCAAATGTTGTCAAATCATTTTGTGAGCCTTTTTTTTTTTTTTTTTTTTGTAACCTTAGTATTACTCTTTGTTGTCAAATTTTTTTTTTTTAACGTAAAGGGCAATGGCCCCTATATTTTATTGAAAATTAAAAGGTACAAAGCGGTGATGGAGGACTAAGTCAGAACCATCACAAAAGAAAAAGAATAAATAAGAGGAAAAATCATAAAAAAATAAAATAGATAAAAATAAAAATAAAGGTCAATCAAATTGCCTTTTATTAATCCAAGGCCTTTTAGGCTTGAGGTTATTTGATTTAGCTTTTGATGTAAATAGGTGCAGCGGAATAAAGAAACAGTAGTAACCGGATAGGCAATTAATCGAAACAACGACTAATTGATCCAATTCGAATCCACGAATTAGAGTTTGGCAAGAACAACACCAACAATTGATGAGATTCTTGGAGAGACGAAGGAATCCACCTTCAACAAGTCTAAAAAAAAGACTCACAATTGCAAAGCAATCAAATAATTTATCAAAATTCAACTCCCTAAAACAAAACCCCTAAAAGAGTATTTATACTAGTCTATCAATGCTGAAAACCCTAAAGAAAACGAAATAAACGAAGTGCCAAAAATACCCCTACTTTAATTGTTCAAAACAGAAAAGAAAATAAGCCATTGCGAATTCCGTCGGTTGGGCGGTCGCTCGAAGCCTCATTGCTTGCAGTCGCCCATGTAAACAGGCCTTCTTCCCTTGCGTGAATCCTCTCCTGGGCGGTCGCCCATCCTCCCTTGGGCGGTCGCCCACTTGTCCAGCCCTGGTCCTTTGTTTCTGGCGATCCTTGCTACATCATACACCCCTTCTATAAAATGATTCGTCCCTGAATCATGTGCTGAAAAAGGAACACGTCCCTTGCATGAGACTTCCTTCTTGGGTCTTCTCGCCGCGTGTACAGATGCCTTCTTATGAACGGATGGTTTGCTTTTCGTAGGTCCATGTGTTGCAGTACCTGAAAGAAAAGGTTTTGGAACAAACAAGGAAATAACCCCTTTCCTGTCCCCTTTACTACCGTGTGCTCCTTTAGCTTTCAATGGACAAAGAGTAAACTTGACTCCATCCTTCATAAAAATGATCAAATTAGTCCGCCCACAATGCATAGACCCAACATCAAAATGCCATGGCCTCCCAAGCAACAACTGACAAGCGCTCATATCCACAATGTCACACATAATCACATCCATATAGGTGCCGACAGAAAAAGGAATGATACATGTGTTACCTTCAAAGAGCCCGTAGCATTTATCCACCCAACAAAATAAGGAGAAGGATGGTTACGCACCTCAAGTTTGAGCTTATTGACTAGACCACGTGCCACCAAGTTCTCACTGCTTCCACTATCAATAATAATGTGTACTGCCATATCATTGACTTTGCCCATTGTACGGAATATATTATGTCGAGCAGGATTAACCTCTTCCACGGGAGTAGGCAACAAAAGTTTACGAACCACATACGACTCATGGTCCTCGCAGTCATCATCATCCCCATTAGGGTCGAGATAAACGACCTCATCATCACCATCCTCACGCTCCACCACATTAACATTCTTTCTGAGAGGGCAACCACTAGAAATATGGCCTGCCTCCCCACATTTAAAACACTTGGTGCCATAGTTTTTGGCATAAGGATTCGCATTCTGTTGACCACCAGCAGGAGCAGCGGGCTTCTTAGCCGAAACAACACCCGGATTAGTTTGACCGGCAACAACGGGTTTTGCACCCACACCCTGTGTTGGCTCTTTGGCCACAATCGCATTACCAACAGAAGAGTAAGAACCGGTGCTCCTAAGAGTAGTAAGCTGACGTTCAACTGTGGAAGCCCGATCAATAGCCTCATCCAAAAAGTGAACAGGTGTCAACTCAACACTCGATTACGAATATCAACACGAAGCGCAGAAATAAACCTAGCAGTCAGCGTGCATCCGACTCACACAAATCATTACGTGCGAGACCAAGAGTGAAATTCGTTCGTGTAAGCACCCAGATTTAGTACCTGTACACACTCCAAAAATTTCCGATATAGTTTTTATTCAAAATCGAAATTTGGCAAAAATCGTTGCCTCAAGGCTTGTTTCATCACAGGCCACTCAAGAATCATAGGTCGATTATTCACGAATATTTTGGGTGCGTAATTGCTTCCACCAAGCAGATGCACCACCCCTCAATTTATAAGCCACATAAGGAACTTGTCGTTCCGCAGGAATATTCATTAAAGCAATATATTTTTCTACTTCCTCAAGCCAATCAGAAAACTCAATCATATCTAATTCACCAGAAAAGAATGGCAAATCAGCTTTAATTTTAGGGGATTGTTCATAAACAGGATTACCTCCGACCGGCTGACCACGACGATTAAAAGCCCCACGTTCGACACGTTCATCTTGTCGATCTGGCCTTTGCCCAAGATTGCCAATACTAACTTGCAAAGTCTGCAAAGCCTCTGTCAACAATCTATCCCTTTCAGCGCGTTCCGCCTCTCTTTGCTCTTCGCGTTCAATACGCTCTGCTTCGCGATGCTCCAAATCCTGTCGGAATCGTTCTAGCACAGCAGCCAAATCACCAGGGTTTGCTTGATTGTTGGCCATCTCACTCCTTGGATCGTCCGTTATCTGATACCAACTGATGTAAATAGGTGCAGCGGAATAAAGAAACAGTAGTAACCGGATAGGCAATTAATCGAAACAACGACTAATTGACCCAATTCGAATCCACGAATTAGGGTTTGGCAAGAACAACACCAACAATTGATGAGATTCTTGGAGAGACGAAGGAATCCACCTTCACGAAGGAATCCACCTTCAACAAGTCTAAAAAAAAACTCACAATTGCAAAGCAATCAAATAATTTATCAAAATTCAACTCCCTAAAACAAAACCCCTAAAAGAGTATTTATACTAGTCTATCAATGCTGAAAACCCTAAAGAAAACGAAATAAAGGAAGTGCCAAAAATACCCCTACTTTAATTGTTCAAAACAGAAAAGAAAATAAACTGTTGCGAATTCCGTCAGTTGGGCGGTCGCTCAAGCCTCGCTGCGCGGTCGCCCATGTAAACAGGCCTTCTTCCCTTGCGTGAATCCTCTCCTGGGCGGTCGCCCATCCTCCCTTGGGCGGTCGCCCACTTGTCCAGCCCTGGTCCTTTGTTTCTGGCGATCCTTGCTACATCAGCTTTCGATCCAGATTTTCCTCGTTTCCCTTTAACCTTTTGAAAGCCATCTTCTTCATCGTAATAATCTTCAAAATTATCGCAGTCAGCCATTGGAGCCCACGGATCAACATGAACTCCTCCAACAATACCCCCATAAGTGCGAGCTTCTTGATATGCCGAAGGAGAGGTAGCAGAAAGATCGCCTTCCGGTTTAGAATCGCATTTTTCCCGAAGAGTAAGAGCTGCTTTTAGGTTTTTTGAATTTATAAATTCGGAATTAAAATATTTAGAACTAGGGTGTAACCCGTGCTTCGCACGGGGGAGAGAGTTTTTTTTTTTCTTCTTCAAATTGTATGTAAAATTCAGGCGTCTGTAGAAGTGTGTGAAGGTGTTTTGAAAGTTTAGCAGGTGTTTTGTCCGTCAAAAGGAGTTTTTGCAAGTAGTTGGGGTTGGTATGAAGAAGGTTTATGCATGGAGTTCTAGTTTAATTATGAAGTCATTATCAGTCCTTCTTTTTTCTTTTTTCTTTTTTTTTTTCCTTAAGATGCATGTTAAGCTCCTGCATTTTTTTTCTTCTTTTTTTTCCTTGTGGGTTTCTATGGATCACCTGATAATGTAATGGAAACTGGAAAGTATGAAATTTATTAGAAATTTCATAATAATAAAAAAAATGTAAAGTAACATAAAATGTTAAACAGCTTTGGATCCTTTTGTTGCTCCTATCTTCTCTATTGCTAAGAAAGAGCATATACTTCAATTCTTGGATCTCTATGAATCTTCTTATTTCATTTCCTGCAATTGATAAAATAAAAATAAAAATAAAAATAAAAATAAAAATAATAATGACATAATATACAACATAGAGACCAAGAAATAAACAAAATCAAAAATTATAAACAAAAGTTAAAATACATTGAATTATATTAACAGTAGTAATCACATAAGATCATAAATATTATCATAGTTAATTTTTGTACATATAAATAAATAATATTTTGAATTTTTGTAAATATGGAAAATTAAATGAATATTATTAATAAAGATAAAAATAAAATTGATATATAAATGTATAAATAAAAATCTTAATATCTTGAATAAAAATTGAGACTATAGTTAATTTTATTTAATTAGGCAACTAATATACTTTCTGAATTATTTTGATTATTTCAATAATTAAAAAAAATTAATAGGATTCATTCATGAACGTGATTAAAGTAGAAAGAAAAAAAAAACAAAAACAAAAAAATTTAAATAAAAACAAAAAGTTTCTAAAGAAAATCAAAAGTAAAACTAAATTAAATATCGAAAAAAAAAACATAAATATACATAAAAGTAAATGAAAATAAGAATGTTAATATTAATAAATAGAAAAACAATAGAAAATGTAATTCAAAAATATAATGAAAATGAGAATAGAAAGATATGCATATAAATAACAAAATATTCTAAACTTAAGAAGGAAAAAGTAAATTAATATAAAAAACAAAAAAAGAAATATAAAACAATTACATAGAATATGGAATTCGTATCTTAAAAAAAGAAAAGAAAAAAGTGCATTAACAAAAACAATCAAACTACACAAAAGCAAAATCTATTATTTTTTCTAATTTACCAAAGAAATTCAATATAAAAACAAAATTTAAATAGAATTATGAACACGAAATAATTCAAAATTAATATAATAAAAAAGAGATGAAAAAAATCTTTAAAAACTGGAACAAAGAGATAATATAAAAAATCAAAGCGAAAAAATAAATATTACAAATAAATATGAAGTAAAACTAAAATCAATTTTAAAATAACAAATATACAAAATACCAAAAGAACACATAAATTTATGAAATCAAATCTTATTCAAAATAAATAACATGAAAAAAATGTCAAAACGAAGTGCTTACCTTAAACAGAGCCATCAATGTCTTAAAAATTAGCAAACACAAAACAAAAAATCTTGATAAAATATAATAAAAAGAAGTATTTACAAACACATCAAACTATATAAAAGCAAAAAGCGAAATCTATTTTTTTTTTAATTTACCAATGAAATTCAAATTCAAATCAAAACAAAATATAATAGAAATAAGATATATGAAATACAAAAACTCAAAATTTAATAGAAACAAAAGGCAATGAATAAATTACTCACTCATGGGAACAAAATGATATAATATCAAAGGAAAAAAATAAATATTACAAAAGAAAGAAGAATTAAAACTAAAATCAAGTTTGAAATAACAAACATAAGAAAATCAAGAGTACAACAAAATGTATAAAATCGAATTATAATCAAAAGGAAAAATGAAAAAAAAAATAATAAAGATTTTCCTTAAACGAAGTTGTAATTTGACTTAAAAAAATTTAGCAAAAGCAAATTAAAAGTTAATGAATACTTATGAAATATAAAATATAATTCACCAAAAACAATGAAAAAATACATTCACAAATAAATGAAATAGAAAAGGACAATAAATAAAATCAATACAAATATCAAGAATTACAAAATAAAATTGAGGCTAAAATTAAAATCAATAACAAACATAAATAAAGAATTGAATCTTAATCGAAAGAAGTTAAAAGATATTAAGTCTTCTATATCACTTGAGTGCAAATTTCACACACAAAGAAAAAAGAGTAAGATTGTGGAATACTTACGAATATCAATCTTTTAAACTTCACACATTTTCCTTTTCGCCCAAATTTTCTCTACAAAAAGTGATTGAAAGCAAACATTGATAAAATGACAAATTCTCCATGCATATTTGCTTTGAGAAAAATTAATGACCCTTCAATAATCGAGGTCCTTTAGGCTTTCCACACCTCCCACTTCTATTAGTCATAATATCACAAACTTTTGGCATTCGTAAAGGCTAAACTATTCATATTATACATTAAATGCTTAACTATTCATATTACACATTTATAAATTAATGCTCAATAACCTAATAAAGATACAATGATCACTATATATATGTTCACATCTTCCTAAAGTATTCTCCTACTTATATTTTTCCAATCCATAACTCTTTCATTCTTCTAATCACTAATGGATGTTAAATTCATCCATTTGAATACCTAATCAAAATACCTAATATTGTAATCTAGTACGCAAAAATCCTAGTCAGCATGAGAATCCAAAAGTCCCGTTGACGCGGAAGCCCGAGAGATCACAATTCACCCTAATAAGCTGATGTGTCACTACCAAAATTGTTTTGGCCTACTTTAATATATTTATAATATAGATTTGGCGTACGAGCAGTAGAGGGACGTAAGTTAGGAGATGATGATTGTCAATGCACTACTTGCTTTGTGACTCAATATTCCATCATTCTTGCTCGTCGGAGGGGCATCCATCCAGAGTTACTATAGCTCGTCTTGTCAGCCTCTCTTCTAAGAGGAGGGCTGAATTCCCAGAGCATTGTTCTTAATTCTGATTCTTGCTTTCCCAAGTTTAGTTGGTGCATTAGTCAATACAGTGTCTGAATTTTTATTTCTATTTTTATTTACTTATCAAATGATGTGTGGTGTTATTAGCACCCCAGGATTCGTACACACTCAATCTCGTCCGTGCATTTGGATCACGACGGTCCATATTCAACTAGATTATTCAGGAATATTTTGAACATTTTGTTTGACTCGTGCATCTTGTCTGCTTAATCAGCTCAGCTCATTTTGCAACTCGGTCGTTCACCTCACCACCGGAACTTCTTAACTATTGAGCAATCAGACTACGGACCCAAATAAAATAGGAAAGTTGAGTTCTATCAATGCTTTATTTTATTTATATCAAATGCACCTAATTTCGTAGTTTACAATTTGCGCATGCTATTTTTGTTCAAATTATAGTTTCTAGTGACCTTTGAACAATGCCAAATATTCAAAAGCTTAAAAGTCTAATTATCAAATAAAACATTAGCCCTTGAAGACTTCAATTTGGCAATTAGTTGAGACTTTTGTTAGTCGTCAATTTAGATTAGATTTTCTGCACGCAACTATATTTTTTTTTCGAAGTAAAATAGATTATAAATTCAATATATAATCTTGAATATGATTCATTAATAACAAATTAAGAAAGATCTTTTCGCGATTTTCACATGGCCTTGTTTGTGACATATAACAGTAGACATATGCCTTTTTAATAACTGTCGTACTTGTTCTTTTTATTTGTCTCTGAAAAATGGGGGTTCTAAATTAGCAAATAATCATAATCCACTTTTATCATGACATAATTAATGTACACTTAAGAAAAATAAATATCTTAAGAAAATTGACAAATTCACTAACCTTTACTCCTCTTGTCCTAATTGAAACGATCATTTTTCTTTCAAAATGAAAATGAATGATCTTTTAAGAAAAAAAGTTGGTCAATAAATGTTTTTACAAAAATAAAAATAAAGCATAGTTCATAATATTCTTTGTAAAATAAAAAATTTAAAAGTGAAAAAAAAGGAATGTTTATAATTTTTTTCTATTAAAAATAAACTTCTTCAAAAAGAAGATAAAATTCTGAAATGATTATTTATTTTGATTTTGGGGGGAGAGGGTGAGAAGATAGCCGCCCCATGATATTAATTAATATTTACAGCAGAAAGTTTTTAATATAGAATATAAAATTATTTTGTGTATAAGTTACAAAGACATACTCCCTCCGTCCCACCCGAAAGGGCACAAATTTCCTTTTTGGGCGTCCCATTTAAAAGGGCACAACCCCAAAAAGGAAACTTTTTATTATTAATATATTCTTCCTACCCCACCCAATTAATTCTAATCCTACCCATTCCACTAATTAATCCAACCCAATTAATAAATTAACCCAACCCAATTAAAAAATTAACCCAACCCACTCCTAATTACTTACCCAAACAAAACCCATCAGCCTTGGAAACTCTCTCTCTCTCTTCCCCTTCGTTTTTTCATCAGTGTATGACGAAGAACCCTAAATCGCCATTTCTCTACCTCTCTCTATCATGGATTCTCCGGCAACACAAAATCCGTATACTCCCATGTCCATCGATTCGTCCTCTCTCTCTCTCTCTCTCTCTCCCTTCGTTTTCATCAACGCTGTCTCACTTGGTGGCGAACCCTAAATCGCCATTTATGAAGCAATCTATCATGGATTCTTCAAAACCACAAAATTCTTCTCCCATGTTTAACGATGAGTCCTCTCCTTGGCTCGACCCTTGTATTCCGCTTCTTCCATCCCTACCATTCACTGAATCGATTGATTTGGCGAACGATTATCCGTCGCCGTCTCCGCCTCCATCGCCACCGCCACCGCCACCGCTTGACCCATATCAGGCGTATTGCTATGCCGTTTGGTCATCGGAGGCGATAGTTACTTCCGATAGTGAATCTGAAATGAATCGAGACACCGTTGTCGAGGAAACGAATTTGGGGGTTTCTGAAGAGGTGAAGAAGGAAGAAGATAGATGTGCTTCCCCGGGTTATTACGAGGCTTTCGTGAAGGATTATGAGCAGCGGATGAAAGAACCACCAAACCCTAAATCAGAGGAGTCAAAGAAAGCTGATGACCATCATTTACGTGCGTTAATGGAAGTGTACCTACCGTGGGTGCTTGTCACCGATCTAGACCCTTGTAAAGCTCTTCGGAAACTCAAGACATTGGAAATAGCATGGCTCAGGTTATGTTTTCCTTCAAATTTTACTTGTTTTCTATGAATTTCATAATCTGAAGTTGGGATTTGTGATTGAGTGATTATGTGAAATGATGAAATGTCCCTTTATGACTCTCTGCTGATATTATCTGAGTTTGCTATGCTTTGGTCCAATTTTGATGAAATGTCCCTTTATGACTCTGTGATGAAATGTCCCTTTATGTGTTCTATGATGATGCAAATCTGAGAACCACCTGAGCATTGGATTTTATGTGTTCTATGATGATGCAAATCTGAGAACCACCTGAGCATTGGATTTTATGTGTTCTATGATGATGCAAATCTGAGAACCACCTGAGCATTGGATTTTATGTGTTCTATGATGATGCAAATCTGAGAACCACCTGAGCATTGGATTTTATGTGTTCTATTATGATGCAAATCTGAGAAGTACCTGAGCATTCGTTTTTATGTGTTCTATGATGATTCAAATCTGAGAACCACCTGATCATTGGTTTTTGGTGTGGTTTTGAAGAGGTGAAATGATTTTTGGAATTTCTAAATAACAAGAGTCATTATGCCTTCAAAATACCAAGTCTAGGATGAGCTTTTTTAATATGAAAGCACTGAGACTTTACAATCAAAATACCAAGTCTAGGATGATCAAAATACCAAGTCTAGGATGAGCTTTCTTAATAACATTCAGCACTGAGACTTTACAATCAAAATACCAAGTCTAGGATGAGCTTTCTTAATATGAAAGCACTGAGACTTTACAATCAAAATATAGTGATAAAATCACTAGCTGCATGGATACTCTATGATGAACAAAAACTGAGAGTGCTGATTGTTGACTTTGTTGATGAATCAAAGAAGTTGTTGTTCTTCCAGCGCTGTCATTATGCCTTCAAAACCATCTCCATCACCTACCTGCAACATGTACTGAACACATTCTCTTACTAGCCCAATTTCCACATTCAAATCTCTTTCGAGTCTCCCTTCTCTTTCCAATGCATCCTTGCCCATATGAGGCAATGGAAAGTTGTTGTGCCCTCTTGCTTTCATAATTGATATCATAACATTTTGCAATGAAAGGAATAATTTGTTGAGTGTCTTATGAGATAATTTTGCATAGGCTTCTAAAACTCCCTTCACTAGGTCATCAACACTTTTGGAATAAGTCTCTGTTTTAATTGCATCCAATGAAGCAAACCATCCTAGATCATTGATGTTTGTATCAGGAGAGTTGGGGGTTGAAATCTTAGTTGTATGTCAAATCCATCCGTAGTTGTCGCTTCTCTAAACTACGGGTCATTGTTCTTGATGTGGGGTGGTGCATTATCCCATTGAATGATAATATTTTTACTTGCATTTGGTGGCCACCTAGCCTTGATTGCAGGGATTACCTACATTCAGTAGCAAGTCTAGGATGAGCTTTCTTGCAATGGAAAGCACTGAGACTTTGCAAAGCTGATGGAAATAAATTTCAAATTCCGATGGCTTCCATTAATAACTTTCAGTTCTTGCCGATTTCAAGTGATTGTATCATGGATTGGTCACATTCAAGAGTGAATTTCACTTGCTGATGGCTTCCATTAATAACTTTCGATTCTTGATTTCAAGGTGATTGTTATTAATGGATTGGTCACATTCGAGGCGATTGTAAGGCTCAAAGCCGAATAATAAATGTAAGAATAAAAGAAATCTTACTTGGTTGATCAACATTAGCTTTGTGACTTCCTTGTTGATTGATTCTAATGGTTTGGTCACAAGTGTTCCAAATACCCTATTCCTACTATTTCTTCTTGCTGGCTCTGTTTTTGTGAAAGGCCACATGCCTATTTTGCCATCAAATAGCAACTCCCCATTACTATCATATTGTGGCCTACTTACACAACAAAAAAACATGACTTTGTTGATGAATCTTTTGCTTTGGCATGATCTGTAAGGCTCTATTTCACCAGGCAAAATATAAGACCTTGTTTTACATTTTGTCATGAGAAACCACTTCTCATCTGCATGAATAACATTATCCATGCTTTTGAACTTAGTTGTTCCTGCTTGTACATCATATTTTAATGCGGCGTAATTTCACCTTGTTAAAAAATTTTCATCTGTTAAGGATGGTTTAATAGCATTTGTATGTGCTCTGATCACACCCTCCTTTTTCCATCTCCCAACCGTGCTTTTACTAACCCCCAAACTTTGTCCTAAATTTCGAATGGTATTTCTATTATGAAAATCAATTGTTTTCATTTTCTCAACATCCAGCTGTACTAATTTCTTCCTTATTACTCCTACTTTCTTTGATGATAGATGAACGGGCATACCTCTCCTCCTTTGCTCCTCGACAAGCTTCCAGATTTTGTAAATAGTTCTCCGATGCAACCCAAATTTTAAAGCAACTTCTTTGATTTTGCCCTTTGGAAGCTTTCCACCTTCAAGGCCTTCTATCAACATTTGAGCCAATGAGTTTTTGACCTCAGTTGACATGTTGGCTTTGTGCATTTTTTGGTTTGGCATTTTTTGGTATGCAGGTAATCAGTTGGTGTTGTTGTTGGGTGTAATTATAGAAGGTGTTTAGGGAATTTGTAATTGTTTTTTTCCCACAAGGATTGTAACTACCTGAAAATAGCTTCTCTGTTAACTGCTTGGCCTGGTTCTAATTACTGTGCACTGAGACTTTATAAACTGATAGAAGTACAAATCAGTTTCAGTTGTTGGTGGGAAATTTAAATTTTCACCCGGATTGTGCCCTCTTCCAGTTTGTATAAGAGTAACTGTGTGTTAATTCAAATTTTGGTGGGAAAAGCCACCTTTTTAATCCTTCAGTCAGCTTTGATTAATTTTCCCTTAATTGAATTCCATTATCTATATTTCCCATTATATTTATTCATTTCTTATTTTCCGTGCATGGAGGCAAATTTGCCCTTTCGGGTGGGACGGAGGGAGTATCACGTAACTATTTACCTAATTCAAGGCGTCACCATCAATAATTTTTATTTTTATTTTTATTTTAATTTTAATAAGGAATAATGCATGCAATTGTAATAGTGGTCAACTTTGAATTTTCCATAGTTATTTAGATATCAAGTGAAAGTGGGAGAAGAAAAATACTCATTGATCACCACAATTTAGCCACCTTCTCTCTCCATATGGTTCATACTCTTTTCTTTTAAAATAATGTTTATTTTTTCACAGAATTAGATGTCCATTTTATACGGAAATAGTGTTTACCGTCTCATTTTTTTTTTCATTTAAGAAGAAATTTTGAGTAATAATATAGTTGATTTGATTATACAAATGAGAATCTAAAACTTGTAATTGATACACCATCAACAATACTCCCTCCGTCCCAAACCTAGATACCCGTTTACTATTCGGCGCGAAAATTATGGAGAGTGGGTAATGGAGAAAGTGTTGTGAGTATAAAAGTAAAATAGGAGAGAGAATGCGTGGAGGGAATAGTAAATTTGATTGGTGTTGTGAGTATAAAAGTAAAATAGGAGAGAGAATGAGTGGAGAGAATATTAAATATTCTTTGCTATTTTAGGAAGGGGTATGTTAGTTTGGGACGTTCAAAATGGCAAAATGGGTATCTAGGTTTGGACGGAGGGAGTACTATTAATAATATATTTTAATTTTTATTAGAATAATTAAATCAACCTAAAATTATTGTTCAAAATTCATACACACCTAAAAAAATAGGAAGATAATTTTGGTACAAAGAAAGTACTTATATTTTAACTTAATATTCGCTCACCATCAAATATTTTCACTATAATTAGTACATTATCATTAGTACATGTTGTAGTATAAAGTGGAACAGAGAGAGTATAAAATGGATAAAAAAAGTAAAATAGCAGAGAGAATGAATGAGAGAAATAATAATTTGATTGGTGTTATAAATATAAAAACTTTCTATTTTAGGTAGTGTCAAGTGAAGTGAGACGTATCAAAATAAAAATTAGTGTCAAGTAAATTAAAATAAACTAAAATGATTATTAGTGTCAAAGTGGAACAGAGAGAGTATAAAACAGTACAGACATTAAAACTGTCAATTTTAAGTGAAAAAAATTGGAAGTTTTAACATCATAAAACCGATTTCTATACTAATGGAAAAAAATAATACAAGATTTTGTGTATCATAACCATAAAAATAGGAAATTTAATGGTTTAGGATTGTATCCATTTTTTTTTTTTTTGATACCCAGGTTCCTAGCTTCGCCGGACTAGGTGGCAGTACCCCCGACTCCAAAGGACCCTAAAACCCAAGGTAGAAATTAAACACAAAAATTTTTCTTGAGGAGAATCGAACCGGTAACCTCCCCCTTCAAAAAGTCATCAACATACCATTGGGCCAAGGCCAATTTCATTGGGCCAAGGCCACTTTGGTGGTTTAGGGTTGTATCCAAATCAGTCAATAGGTGAAAAAGAGAGGAACTAAAAAGAAAAGACTTGGTTGAATTGACTTTTCTCCCGCCAAGTCTTCTCTCTTTTGCACTCTCCACAATAGACTCAGTCCTCAGCTACCATATCAAACCTCCAAGAAATTTCTCAATTCCAAGCTCCCATTCGCGTGCTTTGACTTCAAATCCACAAAAATTATTAACTATTTCTAACTTTATTCAACATTCTTGTCACTTTCCAGAACCCTTTCTTGATTATAATCCGCAATAAAGACTCAATTTTTAGATTGTGGGTTTCTTGAATCACCTAATTTTCTGTTTGGTTGCTGAGAAAATTGAGCAAAGAAGAAGAAAACTGAAGTGGGATTGGGTTCATAGAAGCCTAAGGAGATAACTTTACTGATTGGAACCCAACAAACGGATTCGTTTTTTTGGATTGTAAGCTTCTTGAATTAACTCTTTCCTGCTTTATTTTCTATTTGGTTGCTGAGAAAGTTTAAGAAGGAAAGGAAAAGACATGGAATTGGGTTTCTAGAATGTTAGTACAGTCACTAGACTAAAAAGGGTTTCATTGAGTTTGGTTTCTGTTCCTTCAAATTTTTCCTATCTTCTAAGCAAATCAACAGTATGGTATTTTGGTACTGTGTGTGTGTGTGTGTGGCTGGTTTCAAAATAAATTGTTGAGAAAGTGCCTTACTGAATACATTGTTGTCGTTTCCAAATATGTTAATCACGTGGAGTGTTAGTGTACCGTGCGCTTGACAACTTGTACTTTGGTATATCAAACCAGAACATTTCTATGGTAGAATAGTACTGATATTGAAATATATGAAAGATTATTGGTTTTACATTTCCTCTGTTGTGTGAATTGATTAAGCCTGAAACTTTAGTAAAATTATTGGTTTTTGAGATGAATTGTTGCAAATTTGTCTTACTGAATCCATTGTTGTTGTTCCCAAGTATAATTAGTATACCTTGTGGTTGAAATCTTGTACTTTGATCTGGCAAATTGGAGCATGTCTCTGGTAAAATGTATAACTTTGGAGGTTATGAAGATTGTGTATGATCTGATTAAGCCTGAAACTTCAACACAATTTCTGGGTTTTTGCGAAGAAAAAAAAACATTGTAATGCGTCTTTCTCAGTCCATTGTTTTTTTTTTTACCTTTTGGTTCCTAAGTTTATTAATCATGTGTCCTATAAGTATACCTTGTGCTTGAACCCTTGTTCTTTTATCTAGCAAACTGGAATATATCTATGGTAAAATAGAATACATTAAAATTTATGAAGATTGTTGAACACTTTTGTTCATGATCCGGTCCCAAAATGAGTACTCATTTTGGCGATTATGAAGAAGAAATCTTTAACTGAGGTCATTTTTTTGCAGGAGAACAGATTACCAGTTCACCAAGTAAACTCAGTAGATTGGACTATCAAGATATTTTGATTGATACTTCATAACTAATAATTTATCGTTATGAAGTTCAAGCCAGACAGATATGTTAGGTTTGTTTTATTCGAGTCCCTTCTCTGTTTTTTTCCTTTATTAGATAACCGTTTCTAAGATTAGATGCTATGTTTCTCGCTTGTTCAGGTTCCAGGAAGCAACTTCCGTGAAATCTTTTACTCCTGATCGACAAACTCCATCAGAAGACGGATTTTACCAAACAAAAATCAAACCATCCGTCAGTCTTATGAAGGAAACTATTCAAAGAGGATTCAGAAAGGGTTATGAGAGGATCAAAAGTTTGAAAAGTTCATCAACGGTCCATCCATTGAGTGATAATAAGCCACCTATGAAAGAATCTTCGTCATGTACCAAGAGCAAAATTCTTGACCCGCAGGATCCATTTCTTCAACGTTGGAACAAGATTTTTGTTCTAGCTTGTGTGCTCGCAGTTTCATTAGACCCCTTGTTCTTCTACATTCCTGTTATTGACGGAACTGAAAAGTGCCTCAATGTGGATAAGAAAATGGAGATTACAGCTTGCGTTCTCCGTTCTCTCACTGACTTGTTCTATATAATCCACATTGTCATTCAGTTTCGTACGGGCTTTATTTCTCCTTCTTCTCGAGTATTTGGAAGGGGCGAGCTAATTGAAGATCCGTATGCTATAGCAAAGAGATACTTGTCTTCGTACTTTATTGTTGATATCTTATCAATTCTTCCTGTTCCACAGGTGTGTATTCTCGATAAGATTTTAGCTCCTTTATGTTCAAATTCTTCATTGTGATTTGACTATGTTCACGCTTATAGTTTTGACCTCTCTCTCTCTCTCTCTCTCTCTAGATTACAGTTCTAGTGGTCATTCCCATGGCACGGGGAGTGGGACCAGTTGCGTTGATTACAAAGGACATCTTGAAGTTTGTCATTCTCATCCAATACATTCCACGATTCTTTCGCATCTATCCCCTCTATCGAGAAGTCACAAGAACTTCTGGCTTGTTTACAGAAACACCTTGGGCTGGAGCTGCTTTCAATCTGTTTCTCTATATGTTAGCCAGTCATGTAAGTTCTTCATGCTATTTCCTATACTGTTCAAGAGCAAATTTGAAATTTATTTGGACATTCATTTTGAGATGGAGGGAGTAGCAAATTTCCTATACTGTTCTAATGAGCCCATACTTTCTTAAATTGGGGATTGTTACTGTAATGCCCCTGAATATATTGATCAATGAGCATAATCTGAGCTATGAATAAATGAAATTTCAGGTAGTTGGGGCGTTTTGGTACTTGTTAACGATAGAAAGGGAGGATAGTTGCTGGCGTGATGCATGCAAGAGAAACAACTGTAAATACGAGTACTTGTACTGTGGAGAAGAGCGTAATGGAGACTATAGTTTCTTGAATACGACTTGCCTTCTTCTCGATCAGTCTAAAATACTAAACTCGACAGATTTTGACTTTGGCATATTTCTTGATGCCCTTCAATCTCGTGTGGTGGAAACAAGAGACTTCCCAACAAAACTCTTGTACTGCTTTTGGTGGGGTTTAAGAAACTTAAGGTTTGTCGTAATCGAGTTTTTTTCCTTGCGAAAGTCACCAGTTATTGTTTGTTTTTGCGCTGATGCATTTTTGTTGTTTCTTGAATTCAGTTCCCTTGGCCAAAACCTCAAAACGAGTACATTTGTAGGAGAAATTCTTTTTGCCGTGTTCATTGCAGTCGTGGGATTAGTTTTGTTTTCATTGCTCATCGGCAACATGCAGGTATATATATGTGTGTGTGAATCTTGTTTCACCATTTCTGATTTTCCAATGAGGCAAAGTTTTTTACGACCTTTTTCGTATGTTGTTGTAGAAATACCTGCAGTCTATCACCGTTAGAGTCGAAGAAATGAGAATTAAGAGGCAAGATGCAGAGCTATGGATGTCACACCGGATGCTCCCCGACGATCTGAAGACGCGTATTAGGCGGTATGAACAGTACAGATGGCAGGAAACGAGGGGAGTCAACGAAGAATCTCTCATTCATAACCTTCCAAAGGATTTGAAGCGGGACATAAAGCATCATCTTTGCTGGTCTTTAGTCACAAGAGTAAGTGAATTCATCAGTGTCATTGTTGAAGTTATTTGGGGCCTTCGGACTGCACACAAAAGTCCAACTTTTATAGTAAATGAGTTACATTTTATAATAACAGGAGTTACATCTTCTAATAACGTGAATTACATTTTATATGCACGTGAGATTATATGAACATGAGTTAGTTATAATAGTAACATGAGTTACATCACTTGCATCCTATGCAATTGTTGAAGGGATCTGGGATGTGTACAGTCGGATTGCACAGAAGTCCTACTTTTATGAGATACGTTCTACGTTCGATAATAACATGACTTGCATTTTATTTGCATGCGAGAACAATATATAATAACATGAGTTACATATTATAGTAACATCAGTTACATCCTATAGTAAGGATTTCAGATTTCTGTGCAATCAATTGGTTTATAAGAAATCTAACGGACTTGATTATTTCTACAGGTTCCGATGTTTGAAAAAATGGATGATCAATTGTTGGACGCAATGTGTGATCGTCTCAAGCCAGTTCTTTACACGGAAAAGAGCTTCATAGTCCGGGAGGGGGACCCAGTTGACGAGATGCTCTTCATCATGCGTGGTGATCTGTTAACTATGACCACAAATGGAGGAAGAACGGGCTTCTTCAACTCCGTTTATCTCAAGGCGGGCGACTTCTGTGGAGAAGAGCTTCTTACGTGGGCTCTCGATCCCAACTTCTCCTCAAGTCTTCCCTCCTCAACCAGAACTGTAAAAGCCCTAACCGATGTCGAGGCTTTTGCATTAGTGGCTGATGACCTCAAGTTTGTGGCTTCTCAATTCCGACGTCTTCACAGCAAGCAAATCCAGCATATTTTCAGGCAAGCATCTATCTATATACTATTACTAAAACCGAAGCCATTGATATCAGCAATGCCATCTAGCAGCTCCACATGAAAAAAATTCCCGCCTAAATCTTCCTTGAGATAAATTAATAGCTGAAATAATTATCTTTCTGAGATGAATTGATGGCCGTCTATAATTAATTAAGGCATATGAATTACTCCTGCCTATAAAAATATTATTAACAAATAATAAATTACTAAAAATAAATATTTGATAAAAGTTAAAAAATAACTTGCATCGCACGGGTGTTAACCTAGTTTCATATACTCCCTCCGTCCCTAAATATATGTCCAAATTTCCTTTAAGGAACATTTTGAAAATGTTTACTTTTTGTACAATTAAATGGTAAAGATGAATAATTTTTTTTTTTTTTTCACTTTCCAAACATTTAGTTGCAAGTATAAAGTGATTAGTTAAAAAAATTGATAAAAAAAAAAACATTTAGGGACAAAGTTATTTCAACATTCATTTTGGGACAATTTTCTTTTAAAAAAATGGACGTTCATTTATGGAGGAGGGAGTACAACTTTGCCCAGACAAGCCATTCCCCCTTGGGTGAATCCAAGAATGTGTGAAAGTTAGCACGCGAGGTCTTAGCCTGATGGTTAGAGTTCATAGCTTCCAACCTGGAGGTCATGGGTTCGATTCCCCCACCAGTGGTTAGAGGGAATGACATTGCCCTCCCTAGCAGAGCTAGGTGCCTCTGTGAAGTGCATCAAGGGGGGAGCGGTGAAATGTGTTGATCCCCTTCAAAGAAAAAAAAAAAAAAAAAAAGAATGTGTGAAAGTTGACTGGTTTTTGTAAATGGTTGACCAAAATCATTTTTTCCTTGACATGGAATATGAATAACACTGTAATGTTATGATTTCAGGTTCTGTTCACAACAATGGAGGACATGGGGAGCTTGTTTCATACAAGCAGCATGGAGAACTCACTGTAGACGTAAACACGAAAAGGCTCTACGAGAGGAAGAAGACAGGCTGCAAGCTGCACTGGCTAAAGAGAGTGGGACCCCACCGAGCCTCGGTGCAACCATTTATGCATCAAGGTTTGCGGTCAACGCATTAAGGGCATTGAAACGTAACCATTCGATTAGTCCCAAGTTGCCTCACAAGGTGCCGCCTTTGATGCTTCAGAAACCAGCTGAACCTGATTTTACTGCTCAGGATCTTAGCTAAGGTGTGGCCTTTCTAACTAGTAACTACTAGTAGTCCTTGAGGCTCACTTTCTGAGAAATTTATAGATATTTTGTACAATCCGTGATGCAGATTGTACAAGGTTGTTGTTTATACAGCACAGTTTTGTTTACTCTGTACATATTTCTTCGTCTGACATTGGTTATTTATGACATTTCTTCTCTATATATCTTACATAAACTGTTTTGACATTGTTGGTTAGGGTATACTCCCTCCGTCCCACCCAAGTGTGCACCATTGACTAAGGCACGCCGATTAAGAAATATTATTAAGATAATGAAAATGTGTGGTAGAAAATGAAGAGAGAGAATGAGTGGAGGAAATAGTAGGTTGATTGAATAGATTGTATGGTGGAGAATGAGTGGAGTTAATGAGTGGGTGGGGTATGGAGAATATAAAATATTAAAATCTTTTCCATTTTTGATAGTGTACACTCGGCTGGGACGGACCAAAAGGAAAATAAGTGTACACTCGGCGGGGACGGAGGGAGTATATCTTAAGATTGTTACAAACTACTCCCTCCGTCCCAAGAAATCCGTCACCTTTTACCCAAAATGGCGTCCCGTTTGAAGCGTCACATTTCCTAAAATGGAAATGTTTTATTAATATTCTATTACACCCACTCACTATTTCCTCCACTCATTCTCTCTCCTAATTCACTATTACACTCACAACACTTTTTAAATTTACTATTTCCTTCACTAATTCTCTCTCCTATTTTCAAATTACACTCACAACATTTTTTCTTCCCACCTATTTCCTTAATTTGCGTGCCGGGCTAAAAATGGTGACACAAATCCTGAGACGGAGAGAGTATTGCAGAAGGAACAATTACAGAAAAATAAAATGAACCAGAAAATTAAACTGAAAATACAAACGAAAAATAGTCTAGCCGTTGTTGTTGCACGAGCCCAATGATAATCACTGTTTCCTTAACACATATTCGTCCCCTCACCGAGTGTGCTTGAGTTTGGTGGAACGTCTGTCTCCCAGGATAGAACTTGGACCGGGGACACTTTGCACCTAAGTATCACGGCGAACTGAAAAATGCTTGGACAAATCACCTCTTGATTACTACTTATGCAAGGAGGCCAAGGAATGAATAACAAAATGCAGCAAACGAGATGGATGAGGATTATCTTCTCTATTAATTTCATATATTAATCCAAAAAGGGGGAGAAGAAGAAAAGGATGAGGATGAGGATGATGCTGATGCTGATGCTGATGATGTCATTGCTGCTGCTGCTGATGCTTCAGAATGGGGAAGTTGGGATGCTTAAACTCAGGGGGAGTTTTACTGTTTGTTCTGGCTGGTGAATGAAACATAAACAATATTTGCTTTTGATATTTGTTAAACAATATTAGTTAGTTTTTAATTTAGTCTGTAATCTCTAAACAACTATCTGGATGTTACTTTATCAAAGTTTGTTGAACTGCAAGTTTTTGAACTGACTTCTGTTTATGCAGTTTGTGTGTGGATGTGTTGACACATTTGCACATGCATCCATTCAGGGGGAGATTTATAATATGAAAATCTTGGTTAAATGATCTATATTAGATAAATTTTTGTTTTGATCAGAAAGTCCAAAATAGGGGGACACTGAAAGAGTGAGATTTTAGGGAATATTGACTTTCCTAATTCGATTCCAATTGGTATATTTGGTAAGAGAATTTTAAGACTTTCTTGCAAATATTTATATTGTCCTATTTGGAAAAGGACATTGTTAAATATGTAAATAGCATTTATTTATGTAAATATATTTAGACTAGGACTAACATACTAACAAATTTTTTTCCTTGTGGGTGTCAATTTATGTTTTCTTGTAGAAATTGGATTGTATCAAGAAGAAAGAGTTTGATTGATTGAAGATCTTCTCAAAGGTGCTTATAAATACAAGACTTCAGCACAAAGAGAAGACACGGCTTTAGAGAATTATTTGAAAGGCAATAGCTTTTGTTCTTCACGGATTCAATACTGCCTTTTAGATTGTGACTTACATCCGAAATCACATCTAGGTTTTCATTAAGTACTTTGTTCTACTTCTGATTAGAATAGGCTCTCCTTGAAAAAGGAAGATTGTTCTTAGTGTAGAAGGTGGTTAGAACTTGTTTAGTTTTTTAATCTTTTTGTTTTCACTTATTCAAATTTCTTTTTGTAAATCAGATTTTAATAGTGAAAAGCTTTTTGGGCTTAAAGCCTTGTTTGCTGGGATAGAACCAATAAATGTTTTAATTATTTGTGTTATTTTATTTTATTCCATTGCTTATTGGTGAATGTGGGAACAGTTGTAACTCACATTCGTGTTCTGTTGAGTTGACTTGAATTCTTAGTTGCGCAAAACTTTCAGGCTTACATCCTGAACTGCATAATAATCGAAATGGAATACGAAAAGTGGTCTATGAAAGACTTCTATTGTTATAAAGCAAGAGAATCAACTCAAAGTGGTCAAAATCTTATTTACTCCTCTCTCGCTTATAAATAACCGAGCTAAGGAGTCGGGGGCTACTGATTTGGCCATAGAAAATTCTACGGTAAACACGATATGCCTAAGGGACAAAATGGAAATAAATAAATATATGGAAAATAATCAATATTATGGGGTAAAATGGTTATGCAAAACTTGATATAAAAGATCCTATGGAGGATATGGCAGCCCATATGGGCAAATGTGTCATCATGGGCTTTAGGGTTAAAGCCCATCCATACTATAAATATAAAGGAATGTTCTCAATTCAAAGGGGGCAGGTACAAACTCTCACTCTCTTCCTCCCAAAACCCCAAAATCTCTCTCTAAATATTTAAGGTTTATACACTCAAATAATTGATTGATGATTATCACATCAGAGGGTTTTGGGGGGAAAGACCCCCCACCCCTAATGGTGCCTTGTTTTGTAGAACGCTATCGGAGATTCAATGCCGTAGACAACCTTGTATTTCATCTAGCTTGGAAATCCTCGGTGAGTGAATTTTTTGAAGCATTAGGATCCAAGATTGTTATGGAAGGAGACGAAACACAAATTGCGGTGTTAAAGCAAAAGACTCCCACCAACTTGAATGAATTCTTTGGGGAAGAAGAAATGATGGACTGGCGTGTGCCTATACTACAACAATTGAAAAACATTGAAAACCTCAAAGACTTGCTTGAATTACAAAAATACTACCTGAAAAATGGAATGCTTTACTTCCCCAACCCAGGAGGACCGCTTTCCCGCTGTGTCGGCCCAAAGGAAGCAAATTTCAGATTAGAGCAGATATACGAGCAGACCTGCGATGATTTAGATCTACCCCTTTATAGGCGAATTCAAAGGCAGGGATGCTATTGGTCTGCTATGGCCCATGATGCTGCAAAAATTCAAGCAAGTTGTGCAGATTGTCAATATTTTATTTCCCCATTAGAAGTTTGTTGTATAGCGGGAGCCCGCGACTGACTCTCTCCTTATCTTGATTATCTCCAAGAAGGGTCCCTCCATGCCAACAAAGATGAAGCTGAGGCTATCAAAAGAAGAGATTATCGATTTTGTTTAGTTGATGGAAAATTGTATAGACAAGGTTACAAGGGGACGTTGCTCAGATGTATAGACAGTGCGGAAGCAATGGTGGTGTTAAAAGAAATTCACGCTCCCGCACACATAGGGGGAGTCAAATTTTTGTACCAAATCTTGACTGCGGGATATTATTGGCCAACCATGGTAAAAGATAGCTCGAATTTCATCCGTAAATGCAAGTCATGTCAAATTCATGGGAATCTGATCCATGCCCCTGCAGTACCACTGCATGCCCTTTTCCCATCTTACCCGTTCCATACGAAGGCTTTTGATCTGATTGGGAAGATAGTCCCGTACTCTAGGGGGAGCATATGGATTTTGGTAGAAAGATAATTGTTCACAAAATGGAGTGAAGCTATCCCATTGAAGAATGCTACCACAGGTGTAGTAGTAAATTTTATGCGGGAGTATATTGTTTGCATATTTGGCATCCCTAAACAGATAATCTCAGATAACGGAACCCCATTTTCAAATAGCCAAGCCTCAACATTTACTCTGAAATACGGGATCCATCATCACTTTTCCACACTCATACCCCCAAGGCAACGGGCAAGCGGAGGCAACTAACAAAACCCTCATCAAGATCCTAAGCAAATTGCGGGATGACTTCCCCGGGTTATGGGATGAAAAAATTCCGAAAAAATTATGGGCATACAGGACAAGCAAAAGGAAGGCTACTGGAAACACCCCTTTCTCATTGGTTTATGGAGCGGAAGCAATCTTACCTGCAGAGTTAGCCATCCCATCAACTCGCATTGCCATGTAGCAAGGGTTAGTGCAAGACATAAGGCAGGTGCAGTTAGAATTATTGGATGAAAGGAGGGACGCAGCCCGCAAGAACTTCCAGACTTACTCTCGCCAGATTTCCCGCGCTTATGACATGTTGGTTAAGCCAAGGACATTTGAAGTGGGAGAATTAGTACTAAAAGCAGCTCCGCAAAACATACGTGGAGGTTATGTTCCCAAGTTTGCCCCAAAATGGTAAGGCCCATTTAAGGTGGAAGAAGCTAATGAGTCAGAATATTATAGAATTGCAACACTGGAGGAGGGCAAGATACTCTCCCCGCTAAATGCAAAATGGCTAAAACGGTTTTATTCCTAAAAACTGTTTTTCCCGCAAATATTTTCTACTTTCATTATATCTAAGTACCCCTCCCTTCTTCCCCACCCAATGTGCATTGCGCCAATACTTTCATCACCAGTGTCAATTTCACATGGGCAATATTGAGTTAACAATCTTGTACTCGAGTTCTATCCTTATAATTAATATATTTATGAGATTTCCTCAAAAGAACACTTATTGTTTTTCCTTTTCTCATATTAAGTCATACATCTACATATAAAAAAAATGGGGAGAAGACATTCAAACATTTTAAACATGTAAATTTCTTCCACACGTCAACACAAATGCTTACCGCAAATACAATTGGGTAATGTTGGGTATGCATGTTTTAACCCTCCTATTTTTGTATTTGATTTGATTGATACCATAACCTCCTGTCTATTTAAGGACTTTAGGACCCTATGTAATGAAGCTTAGACTTCAATTTTTTTGTTAAGTCCGTTTTATAGATTAGGTTAAATTTAGGCTTGAAGACTGGCACAAGACTCATTGGAATTGAGAGTTGCAGTTCAGAAGTTTCAAACCGCTTCTTTCAAACCGCCCTAGCAAAACCGCCCTTAGCATTTGCTTGGTGAAATCCTTTGTTTGAAACTACCCTTAAACTACTCAAGTGCAATCGCCCTATGATGAACCGCACCTTGCAGCTCATCATCAACCGCACTTTGCAACCTCACTGGAGTTACCAACCGCACTTGTCAAACCGCCTATACTCCAGAACCGCCCCAATGATTGAGACTTGAAGTGAACCACCTTTTGTCATTATAATCCACATCAGCAATATCCAAAGTCAACCACCTTATCTTGTCACGTGATTCAAAGTCAGAGAAGATCTGCAAGGATCTTGAAAAGGTGACAGGTGTCCAAACCTCATTGCTTGCAGTGGAGCATTATCGCCTTTATCTGCAACTACTGTACCAAAGGACAAAAGTGGTTGCTGTGGACCAATAGGAAAGCATCAAGTACTGTCTTTCATCAGCTGTGTCCAACGGCTACATTTTGGATGCTTGGGTATAAATACCCCTAATCTTCACCATTTGAAGATTGCTTGAAAAATTGAGAAATTGCTGTGTTCATGTGAAGTTGAAGCTCTGCCCAGAAATTCATCAGTCCTTTGAATCTTCATCTTCATACTTCAAGAAATATTCCCTCAAATTCTCGTAAATCAAGCCTTAACACTTTCAAGAATCATTGTGCTCTACATCTCACAGATTTAAAGAGCCTTGATCTTGTTCTCACACACACACCTCATTTGTTCTAATCACATAGATTAAACACTTGAGATACACTGGTTATAGTTTTGGATTTGTTCTTCATAGAAAAGATTTTATTGTACTTTGTAATCTCGCAATACTTAATATAAAATCTCTCTTAGAAATCCAAGACTAACCATCTTGGTAGTGGACGTAGATCGTTTATCGATTGAACCACTCCAAATAGCGTGTTCTTACTTTCTGCATTTATATTTCCCGTGCTTGCTAATTATTTATCTTTGTCTCGTTTGATCTTAATTTAGCTATCCATTATTGTGAAATAGTGTTTGAAGTTAACATAGTCAAAATACACGTGTTTGTAAAACTGCTCTAAACAAAACCGCACCACCAAAACCGCATTTTACAAACCGCCTCTCAAAACCGCTTTACACTCTATTATTCCGCTGTGCATTTTACACTATCACTTGCAGTCTATTATCAACTGCAAGAGGATTTTGTAAGCGAGAGGTTTAGTTTTTAAACGAGGGCGAAAGATTTTAAACAGCTATTCACCCCCCCTCTAGCTGTATTTTCACCCTTGTTGCCACCTTTGGGACCAACAAGTGGTATCGTGAGCAAACACATTTTAAAACCATCGTTTTTCAAGCTTAACAGCTTGTGTGCCGATTCGATATGGCAACCTCAAAGACAATGACTACCGTTAACTATTCACACATTCCAATGTTGGACGAAGACCACTTTGACATCTCGGAAGTGCCGAATGCTTATTCATTTGGGAAACCATAGATGAAATGCCGGTGGAGTGCGTGATCAATGGCCCTCTAATTCCAATGAAGGCTAACACCGATGCAACCACCAATGCCGAAACTCCCGGAGGTCAAAAGCCAAAAGATGAGTGGTCGGATGAAGAGAAGAGAATAGTTGCCTTGGACAAAGAAGGCGAGGTTCATCATTTCGGAACCCTCCCCGTATCAACTCTACGTAAAGTGATGTACCTCAAAACCGCAGCGTATGTGGGATGCCATAGAGAGCTACCTCGAAGGTGACGAAGAGTGCAAGGAAAACAAATTATACACTCGTTGAAAGATCCTACAACAACTTCAATGTAAAACCCAACGAAACCTTGCGCCAAACCTACGATCGCTATGTTGAGGTAGTTAATGCTTGTAGATCTCTTGGTAAAACTTTAACCGATAAGGAAATCAATATGACTTTCCTATCTCGCTTTAGGTTCTAGATGGGTAAATAAGGCTACCTCTCTAGAAGACTCCAAAGTATTGGGTACTTGGTCGTTAAGTAACTTGTATGCCAATCTTAGAGTCTATGAACTTAAATTAAATCATATTGAAGAGATAGAAGGAAAACCAAATCGCTTTCTATGTCTCGTAGTGGAACATGAAGAGAAACCATCCACATCCAATCAAACCACCGATCCTTCCATATCAACCTCATCACTCATCGAGATGGATGATGATGATTTTGCCATGTTTGTGAAAAGATTCCAAAAATTTAGAAAATCCTCAAAACCTTTCACAAAATCATTTTCAAAAAGGCAAACCTCCCGCAACATTTTCTAGGGTCAGCAGATACAAAGAAGAAGAGTGACACACTTTGCATCCGAGTGTCCACAGCCTAAATATGAATATATGAAAAAGAAAACTTTTCCTTCGAAATTTTCTCATCGTAAGGGAATGGTTGCCGAGGAGGAAGAGAATTCCAAGGAATTAGCAACTTGGATTGAAACAGATTCTCGAGGATGGAAGTGACGGTGAAACCGAAGAGGTTAACCTCTCGCTTAGTTGTAGACGCTTCGATGACTCGCATTCGAATCATTTGAGTTGCATGATATGGAGGAAAAGGAGGTTTTTGCAAAACTTCCAAATTATAAATTGGATGATGATATTAAACTTACTCCTAGCATTAAGATAGGAAATTGTTCGTATTCACGTCCCATTTTCTCATCTAAAATCAAGCTCCACCTTCAAAAGCTATTCCAAAGAAAATTTTGAAAAAGGTGGTGGAAGAGGTTTCTCCCATGGAACATGAAAAGATGTTCAAGGAAGCCGAAATGGTGATCCATCAATTCTCAAATCTTAAGAAAACCTTAAGCTTAGCTCATGATGAACTTAATCCGTACAAGACGGAGAAAACCGTGATGAGGTCTGAAATTTCTAATCTTAAGGACCAAATCAAACAGATGACTCCTCTTGTCGATCAAAACCGCATCCTTGAAACTAAGGTTGCCGCACTTCAACTCAGAATGATGACTTGGTAACCCAAATCGACGATCGCCAAAAGATTATTGATTCGTGGCTCAAGTCTCAATCCACCAAGGATAAAATCATGGACTTCCAAGTTCCTCCCGGAACTAAGGATGGTCTAGGGTTTGATCCGAGGAAGAGGAGAAGTGTGCATCCTCGAGTGAAAAGGATGAGGAAATTTTGGAACTAACTAAAGAAATTCCCAAGGGGAAGCATGCTAAAGGAAAGTGGTAAAGGAAGACAAGTAAATTATGTCTACCCTAAAGGAAAGCAATATGGGAAGAATTCTCGTGTTAAAACCTAAGAATTCTGTGGAAGCACCCGAAGAGGAAATGGCTTATGGAATTGGTAGAATCCCCGCTCCAACCGCTTCCTCGGTGGAAAAGGCGGTTCTGCTAACTCCGTGTCCGACCGCGCTTCTTCTTCGACCGCTCCTCCCGCCTTCAAAAGGTGGAATAGCGTTCCTGTGAAATACGTGGTCAAACCAAAGCCTGTTCCCTTTGTATCGCTGGAATGTTAGCCGGAACCGCACCTCCCAAACCGCTTCCTTGTCCAAAACCGCATGCAACTCCTAAGAAGAGTAAGGAGTTAGTAAAACCTCATGAAGCTTGTAGCTATTATAAATGTTCTGTGTGTGATGGCTTAGGTCACAAGGCTGCAGAATGCCTTTTGCGGTTCACATCCAATGCCAGGAAGAGTAAACCTCCTTCTCACAAGGTGTGGGTCGTAAAGGGTTGCTAACTTCAGACCCAAGGAATAAAGGGGGACCTCGTTCTTAATGTTTACATTTCAGTCCTCTCGCTTCATGGCCGGTCACTCCAAGGATAATGAATGGTATCTTGACAAAGGGCCGCCAAGACATATGACCGGAGATAGATCATTACTTGAAGATGTCGTTGAAGCAAGTGGTCCGTCTGTAACCTTTGGTGACAACAACAAAGGCAAGACCATTGGATATGGTGTGATAAGGAGAGGAAACCTAACTATTGAGAAGGTTTCTCTTGTCGATGGACTCAAGCACAACCTCCTTTCAATTTCTCAATTTTGCGACAAAGGAATGCTTTGCAACTTCACGTCATCAAATTGCTTTATCAAAGATAGCATTTCCGGCGTCACCCTACTCACAGGATTCGTAAAAGTAATATTTACATTATTGATCTAAATTCGCATGTAGTATTACTAATCTCGTTTTGTAGCTAAGAATGTGAGCGAAAATAGTTGGCTATGGCACAAGAGGTTGAGCCACTTGAACTTCAAGTATCTTGCAAAATTGGTAGGGAAAACCTCGTTCGTGGTTTACCTAAAGTGGCCGACCACCATCCAGAAATGCAGTGCATGCCACTGGTAAGTAGTCCGCGTCGTCTTTCACCAAAGAAGACCGCTCCTTCAACTTCAAGATGCTTACAACTTGCTTCACATCGATTTGTTTGGACCCGTAACCACCGCCAAAGATTGGAGGAAATAGATATACCTTAGTGGTGGTGGATGATTACTCAAGATATACGTGGGTTGAGATGATGATTTCCAAAGATGATTGTTATGAGATTCTCACCGCACTTTTTAGACGGCTCCAAACTCAAAAAGAAGACGACATCGTTAGTGTTCGATCGTAGATAATGGAACATAATTTAAGAACAATCGGTGTTGCTCAAGTATTGTGATGACCACGGGATTGATCACAATTTTTCCATTACTGGTGTTCCACAACAAAATGGGGTTGTGGAAAGGAAGAATAGGACGTTGATTGAGGCCGGAAAGACAATGATATCCGAAGCGAAGCTACCTCGCATTTTTGGGCCGAAGCAATCAATACCGCATGCTTCACTCGTAATCGCTCCTCATCAACAAAACCTATAATAAGACTCCCTATGAGCTTTGGCGAGGAAGAACCCCCAACATTGCATTCTTCAAGATCTTTGTCATGCAAATGCTTTGTCCTCTACAACGGAAGAGAAAATAGAGGTAAATTCGGAGCCAAGGCCGACGAAGGTATTTTTGTTGGGTATGCTAAACACTCTAAAGCGTTTCGTGTTTTCAATAAAACTAGTTTAAAAATAGTTGAGTCCGTCCATGTTACTTTTGATGAGCATTCTCTCCTTGAGCCACATTTGGCTCCAAATGTTGCCGATGATTTTGTTGAAAGCATAATGAAACAGTGAACCTCAAACCGCACCCTCCGAACCTCAACCGCAAAATCCAAAGACCCTCAACCGAAATCCCCCAAAACCGCAATTTTGAAACCGCACCGAAGAACCCTCTCCGCATGCAAACCGCAAGGGAAGATGAAGTTGAGAATTCCCCTATCCGGCTTATAGAACCTCTTCGTCAACTTACCTTCCATGACTTCGCCGAAGGATCTAACGATGTTCCAATTTAAGATCTTCAAAGAAACCTCAGTCCAACCAGACTTACCCCTGAGGTTCGTGAAGTCGCTAGCCAATACCCCTCACAAATGTGATTGGTGATCTGTTTTCCGGTGTTCAAACAAGGAGATCAAACTACGACGAGCATACTTCTCTTTTATCTCAAGTTGAACCCAAGAAGATTGATGAAGCACTCCAAGATTCCAGCTTGGGTCGTTGCTATGCAAGAAGAACTCAACCAGTTTGAAAGATGCAAGGTCTCGGACTTTGGTGCCTAGACCTCGGGATCAAGGAGTGATAGGAACTAAGTGGGTATTTAGGAATAAGATGGATGAGAATGGAAGCATCACTAGGAATAAAGCAAGGTTGGTTGCACAAGGATATAGGCAAGAAGAAGGAATTGATTATGATGAAACCTTTGCTCAGTTGCAAGATTGGAAGCTATCGAATCTTCTTAGCCTACGCCTCTTTCAAGCATTTCAAATTATATCAAATGGACGTAAAGAGTGCTTTCCTCAACTGCGAACCGCAAGAGACCGTGTATGTTGCTCAACCACCCGGATTTGAAGACTCCAAATTTCCCAATCATGTCTACAAACTCCAAAAGCTTTGTATGGACTTAAGCAAGCTCCAAGGGCATGGTATGAGACTCTTTCTAAATTTTTACTAGAAAAGGGATTTAAACGTGGTAAAATTGATACAACTCTTTTTATTGCCAAATATAATGAACATACTTTACTTGTTCAAATTTATGTCGATGATATTATTTTTGGTTCTACTAATGAGTTACTTTGTAAGCGTTTCGAAAAGCTAATGAAAAGCAAGTTTGAGATGAGCATGATGGGAGAATTAACATTCTTCCTCGGGCTTCAAATCAAGCAATGCGAAGAAGGTATTTTCCTCAGCCAAGCCAAATACACCAAGGAGTTGATAAAGAAGTTTGGATTAGAAAATGCTAAAGCATATGATACTCCAATGGCCACCGGCAATAAGCTAGATAAGGATCTCAAAGGTAAGAAAGTTGATCGGACTTTATATCGAGGTATGATCGGCTCATTACTTTACTTAGCGCTAGTAGGCCCGATATCATGTTTAGTGTACGTGTATGTGCTCGCTACCAAGCAGATCCTAGAGAAGCACATCTTATTGGAGTCAGCGTATAATCCGCTATTTATACGGAACCACTAACCTTGGACTTTGGTATTCTAAAGATTCGAACTTCGATCTTGTAGGATATTCGGATGCAGATTATGCGGCTTGTACTATTGACGAGGAAAAGCACTAGTGGTACTTGTCATTTCCTTGGAAATAGACTAGTTGCTTGGGCCACAAGAAGCAAGCTTCAGTTTGGTTGTCTACCACAGAGGCCGAGTATATTGTCGCTGGTAGTTGTTCTTTGTCAAATCCTTTGGATGAAGCGGCGGTTGGTGGACTATGGAATCCATGAAGGGAATTGCCCCATCATGTGTGACAACACTTCAACAATTTCAGTCTCCAACAACCCTGTCATGCATTCCAAGACCAAGCATATTGATATCAAGTATCATTTCCTCAAAGACCATGTGGAGAAGAGGAATATCCATTTAGAGTATGTGGGGACAGATAATCAAATTGCCGACATCCTCACCAAGGCTCTTGACTCCAAGAGGTTTTCCTTCCTCAGAGGAGAAATGGGTATGCTTGAACTTAAATGATTCCATACTTTTTATTGACTAACTTGTGTGTTGAGTTTAGGTTGTTTTTTCTTATTGAAAATTTCAAACCGCACCATTGTTGAACCGCGTTTATTCAAACCGCATGAGTGGTCAACCGCCTCTGCAGCCAACCGCGTATTCCCAACCGCATGCTGCTTATGACCGCTCCATCTTCAACCGCCTTCAACATATGGTATTTTCAAAATCAAGTTTTAATTTTTTTTTCTATGCGGTTTAAAACTCTTTTCAACCGCACTGCCACGTGGACACAAGGTAAGTTCCTTTATTTTTATTTTTTTTATTTCAATCCATATTTTGACGTAAGGGCATTTTTTTTCAAATGTTTTCCCACGTTATTTCAAAATTTAAATGCATTTAATGCAAAGGGAACATTAGCATTTAAAGCTATCTTGTCAGCCGTCATTGGCAATAGAGAAGAAGATGAAAGGGTGCAAACAGAGAAATGATTTCTTTTATGGGAAAATCAAACTGTCCTTTCAACTGCCCTAAACCTGAATTTTACCTATAAATAGCAGACAAGACAACAATTTCAACTCTTCCTACTCTGTCTTCTCTGCAAAAGTACTTTCTACCAACTCACTCTCTCTCTCCTCCATAAGCTTCATAATTTTTTTTCTTTCTTCAATGGCTCCCAAGGCTCCCTTCTCTGATATGGTATGTTTCCTAAACTACATTCTTCTTCATATCTGCAAAATTACTCATAAATCCGCCATTGATGAACCTTGAAGCTTCGAAAACCCTTAAATGCATTTTTGTTCATATCTACCTTGATTGTTCATCATTTTGCATAATTTCAGTTGGGTTTTGCTCGGATTTGTTGTTAGATTCTTTATATATAATTTATTTTACGATCAACCAATGATTTGAACACTGATTTTGGACTTTAAACTTTTCTCATTCGAAAACCCATTTGAGTGTTCTTGCTTGTTGGTGTTGATTCTGAGCAAAGTATGAATTTTTAATGGTATATTGTTAATCTACTGCTCAATGTGATCATTTTGACATATTATTTGTTGATTTTGGTGAACATTTGTTGAAACTCTGTTCTTAGTGTTCTAAGTGTTCTTCGTGTTCATCATGCCTTCAACTTGACTGTTCATATGCCATGTTAAAATTATCACATGTTTTGCTTCATTTGATTTTCACACATGTTTTTGTACTTAGAAATTTTTTCAATAAAATTTTATGCACTATCTGTGAACATCAACCGCATGCCTGTTAGCTATTTAAGTTAGTCCTTTGAAACCGCATGCTAAATTTGTTTGAGATATTACTTAGTATATAGGCTGGACACCATAACCTTCCTCTCCAAGCACCGCTTGCAGTGTGGGATAAACTTGGATTACAATGCCACGTACTAGTATATTCTCTTACATATTTTCTAAGTGTTTTAATTATATTCACAATTTACTTGAGGTTTGGAGTTCTCAATATTTTCAACCGCATCAATTGCCAACCGCATGGATGCCCAAACCGCTTGTGCATTGTGAATCACTTTATGGATCTAAAACCTTTGTTTCATTTTGTAGGATCCTAAATTCTTTATTCCAGGCTTTGAGATCAATGAGCCTGAGCTCCAAGGAGATGCTCTTGGTAGAGAGTTGATCAGAAGACTCACTTCCTCTGGAATCTTCCCTCTCTTCAACAAAGGCCAATCTTATATCATTCCTTCTTTTGTGGATCAGTTCTACTCCTCTGCTGTTCTAGGAGACAGAGAATTATCGGATGGCACCAAGATCAAATGCACGGTTGGCGGTGTTGAAGGCTTCGATATATCCATTGATCATCCGGATATTAGAAGTACTTTTGGATTTCATGTTTGGATGCCCCATGGAGGTTGATCGGGAAGTGTTGGATGCAACCGCTCTATCAGCTGTCAATCGACCTCTCTCTGGTTATTACAAGAAGAAGGCAAGGAGGGAATTTGGTGAACTTATGAGCCACTTGGGCTATTTAGTAGGAATGTCTGTGTGTGGTAAGACTGGCAACCACAACAACTTCACTACTCAAAGAATGGATTTCTTCTTTGTGCCATTTATAATGGAATTAATTTGAATTGGCCCAAGATTCGATGAAGGAAATGGCTAGTTCCATTGATGCTTATCAATCCAAAATCAAAAATGAACACCAGAGATGGAGACCATTCTGCAGGCTCCTAACCGCGTTGTTCACCAGCTATCAACACTTGGAGGATCTCAGACTCTCAACTCCTGAGTTATCAGTACCAATGGGTGAAGGTGACTCCCTTGGAACCGGGGTTTGTCACAACTTCGGATACTCATTTGGAGATACCCGGTACAAATTTCTATATGATGCCGATACTCTCAACCCCAAGGAGTTCTATGTTGAAATGACTCCGGAACCGCGATTCTTGCTCTAGGAAAGGCAATCAAGAAGGCCTCTAGAAAGAAAAACATTGTCCTCTAGAACCGCAGGCCAAGAAGCCAAGGACCGCACCACCTCAACCGCGTGTTCAAACCGCGGGTGCTAGTCAAAGTGCTAAGCCTCGAGAGAAATTTGGTTTGAGAGATGAGCCTGCGATGAGGAAGAAGAAGAGGATGCTTTGGAATTGCCCCTCTTATCAAGAAGGCAAAATCTGTGAAGGCTCACGCCAATCTCACAGAGGAAGATAAGGTTGCTTTTTATAAAGCAAAAATTGACAAGTTGGAAAGAAGGGCAGATTTGAGGAAGGCTGCCAAAGGAAAGAAACCATCTTCTGAACCGCTTGCTACTTCTCAACCGCAAGCTCAAGTTCAACCTCCTGTTCCTCCTCAATCCCAACCGCTTCAAACTCCTCCAACCTCACCTATTCAAACCTCTTCCCCAATTCCTACCCAACACCTTTCTCCTTCCAAATCTCTTTCCCCCAAACCACTCTCTCCTTCTCCACCTCCCAAGATTGCAACCACTCAGGGGGAGAATCCCAAGAAGAGGAGATTCAAACAAATGGCCAAGAAAACAACTCCTCCAAAGAAACACTATCTTCACACCATTGCCAAATGCAACATCAAAATACCTGGTGAAACCTCCTCATACTTTGATAAATCTTCCTCCCAAACCAATTCAAATTCATCATCCCCTTCTGAATTTCAAACCCCTCAAAATCAAGCCACCTCAAATCCCAAGGCCTTCACTGAATGGACATCCAAGCCATCAGCAGGCCCAGCCCATTCAACCTCTAGACTTAGAACTCCAACTCCTTCACCACAAAATTCTCCCTCACACCATTCATCCCCTCATATATCAAACCGCACCCATAAATCCCCTTCCAAATCACCTATCTCTTCCCCACAAAAATCTCATTCAACTCATTCCAACCCAATCACTTCAAATCCTCCTACCACTTCTATACCCATACCAACCGCCCCCATCCCAACCGCCCCTATCCCAACCGCCCCTATCCCAACCGCCCCCATACCAACCGCCCCCATACCAACCACCCCTATCCCAACCGCCCCTATCCCAACCGCCCCCATACCAACCGCCCCCATTCCAACCGCCCCCATCTCAACTCAAACCTCATCCCCTTACACAGTTCCTGCCTCACGCATTTTCCAAACCCTATTATCTCAAATGCCTCAGACCGCTCCCCCTACTTATTACGAACCGCCTCCTTCCTTCACCTTTATTCCTTCATCTTCAACCGCTCCTCCACCCTCGACTACTCCCAAATCCTTTCCACCCTTAATCTTATCCGGTCCCAACTCCTCATAAACCAAGGCCACATTATCAAGGCGACCGCTTCTAATGCCTCCTGGAAGCTTCAAACCGCTCTCTTCAGAAGCTTGCTGAATCTCAATCCCATCTGATTGCCTCTCAAACCCTTCAAATGGCTGATCATAAGAACTCCCTAAAGAGTTTTGCTCAGAGACTTGATGCCATTAAGGGGGAGAAGGATCTAGCAAACATTGTCAAATCCTCAGCTGATTCTTGCTTTGAAGGATTCAAGAAAGAGTTATCTGAAGGTGTCATTCAAATTCAATCATTTGGAGATTCTGATCTCAAGGAAATGATTTCTCAGCTTGCAACCTCCTCCAAATCCGCCTTTGATTCCCTAAGTTTGAATTCCTTAAATCTGTCAATTCCCAACCGCCTTCTACTCAAGACCTTCAAACCGCCTTGAATGCGGTTGAAGCAAATATCCTACGGAAATTGATAATGTCAAAGAGAAGCTGGAGATCAAAACAAACTCCCTTGATGATGCTTTGATGGCCAAGTTGAATGAAGTCAAGGATGAATTCAATGACCGCCTTGAAAATATCAAGTTAGGATTCACCACCAAACTTGAAGCCACAGTCAATGAGCTGAAATCCTCCATCCAAGTATTTGTGAATCTTGATGAAATAGTGAAGCTATCTCTTCTCGGGCCGCGACGTGATTCGAGGGAGGTTCAAACTTTGTACAATTCTTTGAACTCCTCCTTTCACACCTTGATTGATGAGCTAAGCGATCAAGTGTCGATAACTCAAGGCAGTCTCGATGCCAATCTCAAGATTGATTCTCAAGCAAATATCTTAGAGAGATTGGTGACCGCTCAAGGAAGGACCGCAGAAGAGGTGAGAAAAATTAGAAAATCCCTGAAGTGCGAAACCTCTGCATCAAATCTTGCCGGGAATCCACGAGATCAACCAACCGCAGCAGCAGCAAGGTCAAGAACCGCATCAACCTTAAACCGCTTTTGCTCTGTACTTTTTGGTAAACTCTTTTATTGTTGGACCGCACTCTCATTGTATTTCCTTTTGTCCAACTTACTCTTGTTTTTGTTTGTAACCCTGTAATTTTCTTTCATTCCTGTTTTGTAACCACTTGAGGAATTAATGGAAATTGCATCATGGTTCCAAAAACCTTGTTCATATCAAACTGCTTGTTTGTAGAACAATGAAACCTCTTATGGTTTTAAACCTCATTCAAATATTTTTCAACTTAAAATCATTTTTTTTGAATTGAAGTTTAAACATTCAGTTTAAACCGCACTTTGAACTCAAACTCATATTTCTTAAGTGCACTGAATGCATTTCTCTACTTTCCATATTGTAAGTTGTTATCTCTTAGAAAGTATAGAAATCTATAGCTTAAGCTAAGTGTGTGCATTGACTTGGGACATGAATTACCATGTTAATTCTTATGGACATGTTTTTACCAAGTACAGTGTTTGCTTTAGTTATAGTAGGTAATGGCATCAATCAAATAGGGGGAGATTGTTGGGTATGCATGTTATAACCCTCCTATTTTTGTATTTGATTTGATTGATACCATAACCTCCTGTCTATTTAAGGACTTTAGGACCCTATGTAATGAAGCTTAGACTTCAATTTTTTTGTTAAGTCCATTTTATAGATTAGGTTAAATTTAGGCTTGAAGACTGGCACAAGACTCATTGGAATTGAGAGTTGCAGTTCAGAAGTTTCAAACCGCTTCTTTCAAACCGCCCTAGCAAAACCGCCCTTAGCATTTGCTTGGTGAAATCCTTTGTTTGAAACTACCCTTAAACTACTCAAGTGCAACCGCCCTATGATGAACCGCACCTTGCAGCTCATCATCAACCGCACTTTGCAACCTCACTGGAGTTACCAACCGCACTTGTCAAACCGCCTATACTCCAGAACCGCCCCAATGATTGAGACTTGAAGTGAACCACCTTTTGTCATTATAATCCACATCAGCAATATCCAAAGTCAACCACCTTATCTTGTCACGTGATTCAAAGTCAGAGAAGATCTGCAAGGATCTTGAAAAGGTGACAGGTGTCCAAACCTCATTGCTTGCAGCTGGAGCATTATCAGCTTTATCTGCAACTACTGTACCAAAGGACAAAAGTGGTTGCTGTGGACCAATAGGAAAGCATCAAGTACTGTCTTTCATCAGCTGTGTCCAACGGCTACATTTTGGATGCTTGGGTATAAATACCCCTAATCTTCACCATTTGAAGATTGCTTGAAAAATTGAGAAATTGCTGTGTTCATGTGAAGTTGAAGCTCTGCCCAGAAATTCATCAGTCCTTTGAATCTTCATCTTCATACTTCAAGAAATATTCCCCAGCCCAGAAATCAAGCCTTAACACTTTCAAGAATCATTGTGCTCTACATCTCACAGATTTAAAGAGCCTTGATCTTGTTCTCACACACACCTCATTTGTTCTAATCACATAGATTAAACACTTGAGATACACTGGTTATAGTTTTGGATTTGTTCTTCATAGAAAAGATTTTATTGTACTTTGTAATAACGCAATACTTAATATAAAATCTCTCTTAGAAATCCAAGACTAACCATCTTGGTAGTGGACGTAGATCGTTTATCGATTGAACCACTCCAAATAGCGTGTTCTTACTTTCTGCATTTATATTTCCTGTGCTTGCTAATTATTTATCTTTGTCTCTGTTTGATCTTAATTTAGCTATCCATTATTGTGAAATAGTGTTTGAAGTTAACATAGTCAAAATACACGTGTTTGTAAAACTGCTCTAAACAAAACCGCACCACCAAAACCGCATTTTACAAACCGCCTCTCAAAACCGCTTTACACTCTATTATTCCGCTGTGCATTTTACACTATCACTTGCAGTCTATTATCAACTGCAAGAGGATTTTGTAAGCGAGAGGTTTAGTTTTTAAACGAGGGCGAAAGATTTTAAACAGCTATTCACCCCCCCTCTAGCTGTATTTTCACCCTTGTTGCCACCTTTGGGACCAACAGGTAATATAAAAGAAAATTGTTCAAAAGATGTTCTACCATAATGGAGTTTCAAATACTTAATACATACCCCATTTCTCAAATTTCAAAAAAAATAAAAAGGGGGAGCATAAATGTATTTCCCAACACAGCATTTTCATGCATCAAGTAGCAACCGAGACCGCAATTCCAGCTCCGACCTAAGCCGTTTGAGCTCAGCTTCCTTCTTATGAAGTTCACCTTCCGCAAAAACAAGTTGTTGATTACACACCACAATTCTTGACTTGCAATCTTTTATTTCCTCTTTATGGCCACCAACATCCATGCGGAACTTGGTTACTTCTTTTTCAAGATCGCGCTCCGCAAGATGATTCATCTCTCGTTCAATAGGGAACTTGAGAGCACGGTCAATCTCCTCATAGGCCCAATCAACCAAAAAACCATCACATTCAAGATCTTTAAACTCATCTTTCATCAAATGAAGCATTTCCGCTTCCATTTGTTTCAACTGCCCATTCTCAAAGAAAGCCAAGTTTGAAGCCAACAAACTAAGGCTTTGTGCCACCCGCTTTGAAGGTACACAAAAAACGTTATTAAAAAATTTGGGAACCTTCTTTAACAAAACCCTCAATAGCTCTGTATTCTCCTTACCCACATGAAAACCACGCAAAGTCTCCCCTTCTCCCGCAGAAAGCGGAACAAACTCCGTATTAACCACCTTCGTGACAAATGCACTTTCTATTCCCGCATTACCTTTCATCCTAAAATCAGAAATATTCCTTTCTTCGTTATTTACAACGACAAGTTGATTGTTTTCTCCCTCACCACTTTCCGCCGAAAAACGAACTTGATCATCAACAAGAGACAAGCCAACCTTATCCGCAACACCAGAATTAATGTCTTCATCACAAGAAGTTTCTTCAACCACTTCCACTGACACATAACCAAGTCCACCTGACCCCGATGCATTCTACAAACTTCTCACCCGCAAGATTGTCGCGATCATGCTTATCTGAAATCTCTTCACTATCTTTGGATAACAAAAATCCTTCATTCAAGCCTGTGGTATGTTCACCATCTCTAGTACCATGCTTAACATCGGAAAGATTGCCGCGATCATGAAAATCCGCAATCTCTGCACTATTTTTTAACAACAAAAGTTCACTTAAACTTGCGGTATGTCCATTGTCTTCGGTGACATGCTCAGCTTCCGCACTGTTGTCGCGATCATCCATATCCGCAATTGTTGCCCTATTTGGAGATAACTCAACTCCTTTACTTAAGCCAGTAGAATGTTCACTGAACTTAGAAACATGCTCGGCACTCGCACAGTTGTCGCGATCATGCATATCCGCAACTGCTGCGCTTTTTGAAGGCAATTCAACTCCTTTATTGGAATCCACAGTTTGCTGACTAACAATAGCAACATGCGCAACTTCAACATTTTCAACAAGCAAAGTATATCCGCTGGGATCCACAGAATGCTGCCGAACAACTTGATGCACATCCGTTACGGAAGGAGCTGACCCATCACCCAAACTCACAAGTCGTTCTTCAATCCGCCAAACTTTTTCAACCTCCATAACAGTTTATGACAAAAAGATTTAACAAAGCTGGGATCAACCTCCTCAGCGTCATCCCCAAGCCTAACACATTCCTCAAGACTTTGTGACTGATCAAAATCCTTTATAACATTGTGTTCCGCAATCATACTACCATACTCATTAAAATTAGCTGAAGGGTGAGGTCTAGCAGAAGCAGCTTCAAACAACTCTACCAAACTGCTCTATTGCAATCTCCGATCCAAAGTATTATGGGTAACATTGCCAATTAAATCCTCTTACAAGTCCTTATCAGTCAAAACACCAACTTGACTATACTCCACACTTTGAGCTTGTCTCTTTAATATTTCAGCACCATCTGCAAGGGTATTCATAGATAAAGAAGTTTGTGGGTCAATCCACACTCCACATTCAGAAATATCGAGGATACCAATGAGTTTCCAGAAATGAAGGAGGAAGCTACGGAGAAGTGGTACTCAAAAACATATTACCTGTTGACACATTGGGAACATCAGGTTCCGCAGAAGGATCAGGACCAACGTTCATTTCTTCCCCATCTTCTTCCGCCAAATCAATATAATTTTTACTCAACGCACCAGCACCGCTAGATACTCCCGCAGACGACCGTTGTTTAAAAAAATAAAAAAATAAAAAGAAATAAATAAATAAATAAATAAAAATAATAATAATTATATAACAATACAAAAGAAATATTTTAAAAAAACATCAATAACACTTGTCAACCTTTCGAAGCCTTTGAGATTGCCTCAAATGAGTTTTCCTTTTTCTAACAGCATCGCTCACGCGACCTTTCTTTTTCTTTGCGGAAACCTTTGAGACAGGAAATACATCCTTTGCCAACCTCTCACCAGCCTTTCTTTTCTTTCCTACCACCTTTTATCACATTAAAGCAACAATAAGGAGCCAAAAAAAAAACACAAACAAACAAACAAGAGAGGGAAAAGGAGAGAAAAGGAAACAAAACTATCTCCTGCCTTCACATCCCAACTTACAAATTCATTATGAGAAAAGCTATCCAAATGATCATTTTCCCGTACCGCTTTAGTTTTCCTTTTCGTTTCTTCTTTTCGAACATTCCCCTTCGTACTCCCGACGCCAATAGCCTGACTTTTACTAACACTTCCCTCCACAATCTTTCCTTTCCCCTTCTTCTTTTTTCCTTTTTGGACTCTCAACTTCTTCATCCTAAAAAAAGGGGGGGGGGGAGAATAATAATAAAAAAAATCTTATGGTCATAAGAGGAGAAAAAGAGATAAAGAAAGTTAGCAACAAGTATACCTCGAGCTCATTCCCTACCACATTCTTTTCAACAAGTTCATTACCAGCTTGCTTTTTCCCCTTTACAATCAATGAGTAGCAATACCTTTAAAAAAAAGAAGAGATAATAAAGCGAGAAAGGAATAGAAGTGGAAGAGAATGTCAATATTCATTGCAAAAACATAACTCACCTTCATTATTTTCTCCGCTCTAGCAGAATTCTCTTCTCCCACCTTACCCGTATCCTTTTCTTTTTCAACATCCTTTACAACCTTCATAACCCTCCTTTTCGGTTTTCCAATTACAATTTCAGGGCATCTCTTGCAATTCGCAACACACCCAAACTCAAGTATCTTCAATAAACCTTCCACAATATACGAGGAAACAGGACCAGTATAAACAATACTATCGCAACTGAGATAAAAATCATTCCGCCAAACTGATTTCTCCTTGAGAGCCTTAGGAGCTTCATCCATAAAAGAGCGCATCTGTTTCAAATTGTTAACCCAAAAATCCCGCGCCTGCTTTGTCCGCGAATCTACCCATACCGCATCCGGGATAACCTTGACACCCATCTTCTCTAGAACTTGAGTAAAATCGCCAGGATAACAAACCGATTACAAGAGTCGTCAAAATTCAAATACACTTCAGACTTACCAGGGCATACTAAATCATAGTCGTATTGGAGGGCATAGCGTTCGGGACTATACCTCACATACCCAACATCTAACTCAGTCAATGCGGGAAGGCTAGCTGGGACAATATTAGCAATAATGGGAAACTGTTTTTCTGTACCTTTCCGCAAAACACCATCTTTAAATTCAAACACCTCCATATGTTGACCATCAGAGCGGTACCAGTTCAATGATATAGTATTCTGCGGAATTCTGCCATAAGGGCGAAAACAAAACTCTTTCTCACGATCAATAAGATCCAAGAGCCCAACATTAAACTTCGCATTCATCCAAGTCCATGATCGAGGAACCAACACCCCTCCCATTTCGGCGTAAACTTTCTCCTGCACACCCAGTCTCTCAAAATGCTTAAGAATAAACATGTGGAGAAACTGAACAGTAAGGAATGCATGAACATAATACCGCCCTACAAATTTACTTATAGCTTCCGCAAGATGATCAAAACGAGCGTACAAAGTTCCCAAAAATAGAGGACCCATTGGCAAAAATATTTCCCACAGCAAGCTTTACGGCATAGACAAAATTCCTCTCGTAATGACCATCATGCGGTTTCCTAGGAAAGAGAAACAAAGTCAGAAACATAGATAAGAAAGCCTCCAAGTAATGATCAGAGCGCTTCTTCTCTGCAGGAGTAAATATCCCAGCTTTGTCAAAAACACCAAACCAAGTTTGGATCCACCCTTCCACTTGCGACCCTTAATCTCTTTTCCACAAATTCTACTTATGTCCTCCAATGCTTCCACCCTCAATCCTTCTTCCGCTGACATACATTTTTCAAGAGGCTCCTCCCCAAGAACCTCTAAGACATATAAGGCAGCCACATCTTCAAGAGTTATGGTGAATTCGCCCCAACTTGCAACAAAAGTATAATTCTTCATACCCCAACGAGATAACAAAATCCATAAATGATCAAAACTCCTAGCCACAGTTAAGCCTTGACGCTTTTACGCAATTGTATATACCGCTTCTTTATCAAAACATATTCCGCATTTTCTAAGACATCCCTGGTCCAATAAACCCAATGGGCTACCTTAGCGGAACCACAAACAATAGTGCCATCGGACCATGGAAAATCCCCCCTTTCCACCTTCAGATGCAAAAGTTTACGATGTCCCACATTCTTGGCTTCCCCTAAAGAAGACTCTTTAACAATTCCTGTAACTTTCCAGTGATTAGAATGCGGAACAGGCCAATACATAGCCTCATCCCAAAACATATTTGCGGAACCAAAAAAGGGAGCCATCTTAAATGAATCGGCGGGAGGGACTGAAGGAACCTCATGAGTTTTCGTATTTATCAACTCCACATCAGCGTCATTATCAGAACCATGTGGGCTCCATATCGAAACCTTGCCTTCCAGAGTCGGAGTTTCGACTTCCCCGCTATCACTCGAACTCTTAGACCTACCGAAATTAGGAGAAGAAGCTATCGCAGAACCAGAAATCTGTTCGTCTTCCTCCGAAGAACCCTCCTCTACACGCCTACGATCGTTTTCGACTAACGACATCACCCAAGCCTAAAATTACTCGCTGAAGAATCGACAAACCAAAGTTACCGCAAAACCTTAACTACAAACCGGCTTTCGTCAACCAGCAATTTTACCACAAGAAGCTAAAGTAGTAAATGATGGTGGGGTACCCATATACTCCCTCCGTCCCATTGATAACTTCACCATTTTGAGCTTGGCACGCAAATTAAGGAAAAATGATAGTGGAGAAAGTGTTGTGAGTATAAAAGTAAAATAAGAGAGAGAATGAGTGGAGAGAATAGTAAATTTGAAAAGTGTTGTGAGTATAAAAGTAAAGTAGGAGAGAAAATTAGTGGGTGGAATAGTAAAGATTATTTGCCATTTTAGAAAATGTGAAGCTTTTAACGGGACACCCGTTTTGGCAAAAAGTGAAGCTATCAATGGGACGGAGGGAGTATATAGTAGGGAATACGAAAGGACAGCTCCACCTGCCACACTTAATTACTTCGACTGTTCCACTTTAACTGCAAAAGAACTACCCTAAAAACATACGGGAACAGTTGACACGAATATTTATACATACATATGTAGTAATACACAATAAATAAATAAAAAAGAAAAGAAATTAAATCGCAACTATGATAGCATGCTCGGGAAATCTCCGCAGAACTTTCCCGTACAAAGGGACTAATGTAGGATTTGTGTACCGCATTCCTGACCCACGTGCTCCCGCAAGTGAGATTCTTATTCCCGCACCAGTATAAACACACTTGCGGAATAGCTCGTATACTTCTCCTATGTGAGTAATTATACTTATATGTATGCGATATCCCCTTCCTCTAGTGACGTAGCGGAATCCATCTTAAGATTCCCGTGATTGAACAAGGTAAAAGGGAATTCCATTACCGCATCAATGTGAATCACCAAGGAGCTATGGATTGGAGGCTAGAATAGTGGAGTTAGCCACGTGGTCCAATTGAGAGACTACACGTGGCCTGGCTAGGACAAAAAGAAGAATTGCGGGACTGGTCCCCCGTGGCATCATTCCACAGATCCGTACAGTCTAACGAATGGGAATTCGACAGCTTGCGGTACGAAATACACGTGACTCAATCACGTGTATCGTACGGAGCCGCAAAGCTCTGACTCCTATAAATACTTGGCTCTTTTGTTAAAGTGAGATACAGTAACTCACGTGATAAGCTACTCCCGCAGTACTTGTTCTCACCTTCCTATCTTGTCGCTATTCTCGCTCCTCCTCGTGTAACGTCAATTACAAACCCTACCTACTAATCCTTAAGATGACTTACCTCCTACAGGCCATAAAATCCATTTTACTTCATTTTTGACTTCCATTTATCCCCGACGTTAATGACATTAGTTAAACTTGACGGAATTAATGATGTGGATCTCCACTTATGTTAAGAAAGTTTAAGAAACAACCCCGTTAGAAATTTAACGAACCAAATAAGATCATTTAAAAAAATTTGCAATGACTCCGTAGAAAAAGCTAACTCCCCTGCTATTCCGTGACAATTTGTAACCACCACTACCACCACCATCGCCACCATAACAATCCCACAACCACCACCTAACTACCATCATCACCGCCATTTCTACTCTGCCTCAGCCACCACCACCGCCCACTACCTCCAACGAATGAATCTGGCAAGCATGACCAAGTAAAAAGGTAATAGCAGATGTTAAATAGACAGAATTGAATTAACATTTTGATTCATATCAGTAATCTCAAACAGATACCATTAGCTATAAACCAACTTCCCATACTTAAGTTTACAAACTCACATTCCAGAGAATCAACAGACATACATAATTGTCACATAAAAACGTAGTTAGACACTTTGACCTTGCGCCAAGCTAATTGATAAGATCACTATAGTGTTGCAGACCGCCATTAACACATCCTCGAGAGGCTCTAGAATCCCAGATATATTGCTCACGTTTTACTTTTGTACATATCATCAACAACAGTCTGCATAACAACAGATATGTCAGATTTTAGAACATTTGCTTCACTTTATATATAAATATGTAGGAGTATGTATGTATATATATATATATAGTATATATATATTCACACACACACATACACAAAGTTTTTTTTGGTTACTGGCTTTGTTCCAGGAGAAGCAGAAGAGGGTACCTGATAGTATTTGAGAAACTGAGGCCGTTTTTTCTTGTATGTTGGGGTGATAAGATCGCGATCCATGTCAAATGGTATGGGGTCAAGATGGACAGCTTTGACAAACTCGAACCCCTTCAACTGCATAACAAAATTTAAACAAAGTTAAAGGTTGGCCTATGATTCCATATAACTAAGATTGCCACACAAATACACAGAAACACATACGCGAGAAATACCTTCTTTTCTTTAGCAACATTGGTAAGTTCTCCAAGAATGTATGAGTTTGCCTTGGGATTGTCACAGATGGTAAAAAAATCCCCAGCCACTCCATTCGCGTCTGCCCATGATTCAAGAGATTCCTTGTTTGGATTGGCAACAGCAACCAGAAAGGACTCAAAACTGTTCCCGTAGATCCATATCTGAAACAAATAGGAACAGTTACTTCCTTAAACTACCCAAATAAAAGAAGGGCAAATGACAATTTAGGGCCTGAAGTATACGGGCGGTACCACATTGGGGCCTGAAGTCTTAAAATTGTCAATTTAGAGCCCAAAGTTACAATTTTGATCAATTTGGGGCTTTTTGACGTTTTCCATCAAAAAAAGCCGTTAAGTGACCACGTGCGATGCACATGAGATTCAGTGAGGGCATTTTGGTCATTTCATAGACTTCAGGCCCTAAATTGACAAATCATTTTCTTATGAATTTAACTCTTTTTTCCCAATTCAGATTTCAAATTATACATTGGATTTTTTTCAGACGTTTATCTATTCTTGGCAGTTGGAGAAAGCTATTAATCGGCCATTAAATTTGATTGGGTTTTCAATTTATTCTTGTTCTTGGCAGTTGGGAGCAATACTATTCCGAGAAAGAGAGGAAGGGAAGTAAATCAGTTCATGTCATCTATGCAACAATCTCAGTTGATTGACCTTACCCAGCTTCATTCTCTCCCGCCGCCGAATGTCGTCTCCACCGGACTCCGGTTAGCTTTCAACGAACAACAACAACAACGAAATCATCACCAAGGCCATCAGCACTCTCTCTCTCCTCAATCATCTGGTGTTCTTTCTCTTCTACCAGACAATTTATGAGAATTGTTATATAAACCCGTAAAATTGTTGAGTAAACTCGTAACCTACAAACTACAATTAAGCCATAAAATGAAATTACTTTTTTACCCTAATTCATACCCCCATTACCCCACCTTCCTCCTCATCAATTTTTCACCCATCTTCCACACCTTTTCCATTTTTCACCATTAATCTCATCCTCTTCATTTCTTTTTGCATAAAAAATTACCCTCTCTCCCTTTCTTCCTACTCTCATTTCTCAAACATCAAAAAATCAATACCTCCCTTTTCTCCTACATATAAATTTGTTAAACTTTTTTTTTTTTCGTTTTGCAAAAATTCGGCCAGTAGTGACCGAAATTCAGTTCAGGTTCGGCCACACCCGGCCGAAAATATTGAAAAAGTTCGGCCAAACCCGGCCGAAATTTTTAAAAAGTTCGGCTCTGGTTTGCCGAATCTGGGTTGTTTTTTCGGTCAGTACTGGCCGAATTTTTGTGTGTATGTGTGCTTAATTATTGAAGAATTATGCTGATTCTTCGTCGTTGATTGAAAAATATTATTTTAATTTTTGGGGAAAAATAAACAAAGTAAGAACCTTTAGAAGAGAAGTAATTAAAAAAAATATTTATTTCGAGATAAAGAAAATATAAATATTCAGCGGTTATAAATATTAGAACTGCATTAAAATTAAAATGATGTTTTGATGTGATTTCTCAGTTGTATTATATATTATTTGGAATTATGTGGGTTTAAGGTTGTTTGATTTAATGAAGATGGTTAAAAGCCGAAAAAAATTATTGGGTGTTATTTGGATGAATGAATTTAATGATGTATAAATAAATATGTTCAATGAATGTAGTCATCTTGTCGGATTCTTTTTGCTAAATTAGCAATGAAGAAAGAAGAAAGAAATTATGGATGTGATACCAAAAATAAATGATTGCTCAAAATAACTTAGCTCTATTCTCAGGTCAAAACGATGTTATGTATCAAAATAACATGCCAAAATATTTGAAATTTTTTTTTCCTTAATTACAAAAGTTCGGCCGAGATCGGGCCGAACTTTTTCAAGAAGTTCGGCGGTGCGCCGAACTTTTCAAGAAGTTCGGCCACTACCGGCCGAACGTATCTACAATTTCGCCAGATCGGCCGAACCACCACAAACCCAGAATTTGAAACAAATTGAACCCAAAAATTCTCAACTTGAAACATTAATCGAACGAATTAAACCATAGGAAGTAATTTTCGAACGAATTGCACCAAAAATTACCTTATTTTACAATGTTTCTCTCTCTAAAAATTTCTGATTTTCTCTCTTTCTCTCTCTAAAAATCTGATTGGGGTTAATGTGGGTGGGTGGGTGGGTGTGGGTGAGTGAGGATAAGGAAAAGGGGTATAAAGGGAAAGAGAGGGGTTTATTTTAATTTTTGGGGGTGGGTTTAATGTTACGGGTTTACTCAACAATTTTACGGGTCTATATAACAATTCTCACAATTTATCATCCCAAATCAATCACCAACATGATGAAATCGAACATTTCATTCAGTCCCAGGTCCGCCTCCCCCTAACTTCCCCACACCATCGGTAAATTCCAAGCCATCTCCTCAATTTCCGCCGCCTTCTTTCCACAGTCTACCATGTCCGCCGCCTTCTCTCTCTCAAAATCTCTCTCCTTCTCTTTGAGGATCTGGGTTTTGATTTAAAAGGAAGTGACTTTAGTTTGTTAATTTAGTTTGAATTTCTAATTTTATTTGTTCAGATTGCTGATAGGTTTCTTCAAATTTGTGGTGATGATTTTGGTGGTGATGGGTGGTGGTTTTATTGGTAGTGTTGGTGAATGATGACAGATTGGGGGAAATTGGGGAACAGGATGAGGGGAGAGAAGGAGGAGGAGGCCGGAGGCTATTGGGGTGAGAGTTGTGGAGGCTGGAAGGAGATGAAGATGGGAAAGATTTTTCTTTTCTTTTTTATTTTTTGATAATAGTAGTATCTTTTATTTTTATTTTTATTTTATTCATTATGTAATTTATTTTAACCAACTTATAATTGTAAAACTATAAAATGTAAAATTAAGTATTAAAACGAAATATTTAATTTTAGTTTAGGTATAATAACACTTACTACATTATTCCATCTTTAAATACTCCCTCCGTCCCACAAGAATATATAAAATTTCCTTTTTGGGCATCCCAAAATAATATATAACTTTCCTAAAATGGAAAGAAATCTTTACTATTCCCTCCACTCATTCTCTCTCCTACATTATTTTAATACTCACATCACCATTATAATTTACTATTCTCTCCACTCATTCTCTCTCCTATTTTATTTTCACACTCACAACACTTTCAATATAATACTTCCTCCTTAATTCCCGTGCATTGACAAAAGTCTATATTATTGTGGGACGGAGGGAGTATATGATTAGTAATTTTTTTCTAAATATTTATTTTATTTAATCTATTTTTATTTATATATTTTATAAATTATCCACTCTAAAATAATTAGTAATTTTTTTGAAGCAAAATAATTAGTAATTTAAATTATTAGAAAAAAAACTAAATATTTTTATTTATTATTTTATAGGAAAAATGACAATTTAGGGCCTGAAGTCTGGGCCTGAACGCGAAATGACCAAAATGCCCTCACTGAATCTCATGTGCATCGCACGTGGTTACTTAACGGTTTTTTTTTACGGAAAACGTCAAAAAGCTCCAAACTAATCAAAATTGTAACTTTGGGCCTTAAATTGACAATTTTAAAACTTCAGCCCCAATATGGTAATTGTTATTTGCATATAAAAGAAAGAAAAGTCGACATGTCCAAGTAGGGAGGGAGAAATACCGATTCAATACTAGGAACAAGGGAGTAAATGCTCTCAAGATTCTCAACTGAGACATACTCTCCTTGCGAAAGCTTGAAAATGTTCTTCTTGCGATCAATGATTTTCATGCTCCCATCCGGTTGCCACTCCCCAATATCACCTGCCAAAGCTCATCTTTTAGCTAAATTTACACGGAAAAGATCCAGAATATGTTGATATCGACATACCTGTGTGGAACCATCCGTCTACAATCACCTCTTTCGTGAGATCTTCACGTTTGTAGTATCCTGAGAACAGTGACCTTCCCCGTAAACATATTTCTCCACGAGGACAACTTCCTAGGGCATCGTACCCCATATCAGGGACTGATTCTAGACATACGTCCACATTTGGCAGCGGGGGGCCAACTGTTCCGGCCATTGATAGTTCATTTGGTTGGGCAACAAATGACCCAGCACAAGTTTCCGTTAAACCTACAAACACATGAGTCTAAGATCATGTGTCTTCCAAATAGATTGGTGTTTGATTCGTTAAACATTGAATAATTTCACGTACCATATCCTTGAAGAACATGAGCACAAGTCACCACTCGTAGATAGGTTTCCACTGAGGTAGAAAGAGGCGCTGCTCCTGATAGAATGAGACGTATATTTCCTCCTAGGCCTTCTTTCACCTATATTCAGAAAGTTACAATCAGATACTCATTAAGGGATGAGAGAGAGTGAGAGAGGAAAATAGAGAGACCGATTATGACTTCAACTACCTTACTAAATATGATTTTGTCGAACAATGGTGCAGCTTCTTCGTGGCTATAGCCTTTACTCATGTAACGCAGTTTGCTGCAAAATTCAGAAAAGTGAGATCAGTACAAAACAACTATGCTACTTCTTTTAATCAGCCCCGAGCTGGTAATTTTTAGGGAGGAAGACAGATTAACTGACTGTTCTATGCAGAACTTACTAAGAGTAGGCAAGATTAAACAAAGTATGTTTGATAAAACCGCCAGAAGAGATCTTCTCTACTAAACCTAAAATTCCAAAAGGATAATTATCAGATATCTACCATAATGGAAGTAATTCTACTTGAGTGACCTTCAAAAGTGCTCACTCATTTACGTTCATAGAGTCATACGATCCATTTGAATGACTGTGTAGTAAATCATTTTTTTTCTGCATTTACCTGAATAAATCCTGTCTAAAACGCGAGGAACAGCACAGAAGATTGTTGGCTTTAGTTCTTTGAGGTCATCAAATAATAGTTTGATATCCTGATAGTGCGATTGAGAAAAGTTGTTATATAGAAACTATGCGAAAGTGTAACAAGTAACAACCATCCTTGATTCCTTTATGACTATGTAGACTTACCCCGCGCCAGAATCCTATTGAGGCACCAGTGGAAATGAACAATTCCTCTATTACACGATCAAATATGTGGGCTAATGGAAGATATGACAGAAAAACATCTGTAACTCGGAACTGTTCAAAGATAGAAAAAACAAACATGTCAGACATAGTCCTAGACTTTATATATATAAACAAGAGTTGAATTAAGGGTGTGAGATCACCTCTTCATTCATGCTCTCAAGATGGTGCCGCACAGCAGATATTATGGAAAGAATGCTGTCATTGGATATAACAACTCCCTTGGGTTCTCCGGTGGTTCCACTCGTGTACATTATTGTACAGACATCACTTCTCTTCTTTGGCGGAAGTTCAAACTCCTCGTTCATCCCCTGTGAACAACAGTTCAGAATCACATACGTCAAATCAAAGAAAGTAAGTGAATTATACAGTAAAATACGAGAATAGATGATTCTTAAAGAACCCGAATGAAACTTATAGCGGTAAAAATGTGCTTACCAGCTGGAGAAAATCATACCAAGAGTATATTTCCAAACCAAAACCTTGGGCCATTGCCTTTTGCTCGGGTGTAACCTTGCCAAAGCTCACAAGAGCTGTAAGATAGGTATAACTACAGATTAACTTATGAGTGCACATTGAGTTCAGGAGGAGAAAGCAGGCAAAGAGACTTACTTTTCAAGTACTGTCCAGTTTCAGGAAATGTCTTCAAAACCTGTAAATTATCAAGAATGAAGTCTAGACCCAAACTACAAGAGGGAGAGGACAACATTTTTTGAAAAAAAAAATAAAAAAAATCAGTCGAGAACACTAAGAACTCCTGACCTCAGAAACCTTAGTTTCTTCTGCAAAAACTATTGAAACCTCTGCATGACAAATTATATACTTCATCGCACCAGAACCTGATAGAATACATTCCAGAGTCACCAAGCATTACAATGAGTTAATTGAGCCTGGAATCTAATTGTATCACCAATTCACCATTAGGGTGGGGGGAACACATACCTAGAGTGTCGTATAGAGGGACACAGTGAAGCCCATGAGCATTGCAGGCCTACATAAAAACCAACCAAAAATTGCTTGAACAATGATGAAGAGGAAAAACACCTCAACTAAAATGCAAAGCAAGAAAAGAGTACACCATTAGGCAGAGTAGACCGATGTGTTACCTGCATGCTTACTACCCATTTTGAACAATTGGCACCATAGATTCCACAACGTGCACCCTAATGCGAACAATGAGAAAGGTGTTTGACTTATAAGCGATCGTAACAACATTTGAAATGAGCATTTGACAAGAATAAGTACTAAATACTCAAAAGCCGGTTATCAAAGGTTTGTGAGCAAGAAAAATTGAATACAGAGACCCTCAATATACTCATGCAAGTTACTTGTTCCTCCGGATGGTAAAAGATATCAAATATTCACCTTCTTAATGCCACAGCTGTAAATTGAAGCTCCAACCTTCAACACAGTGTTATATACTTCCTTATAAGTTACCCACACGTACTCTCTTGCCTGAGAAGATGTAGAAAACAAAAATGCATTAGCAAACAAATCCAACGAAGGAGAGCCAACGGATGAATGACATTAAAGTTGTAAAGAGCAAGAAAAGCAGTGGGACCAAAGAACCTTTCCATCAACAATCTCTCGCTCGCCAAGCATTGGATTATTCGGATGCTTCTCCACGGACGTGCTACAATTCCAAAGCAAATAATTAACACACTAGGTGACCATCACTGATGAATATTAACTTCTTTTTTTTTTGAACTGAGATGAAACTTCAAAACTTACCCACATACTTACATTCAAAAGTACGATGCAAGTTCACATATCCAACTATACAAATCCTCAGTTCGTCGAAGGGAAACGAAATTTCACAAAAATCCCATCAAACTAAAAATGTGTTTCTACTATGATCTCAAAGCAGTGGTACAATTCTAGTACGTACAAGAAAATACGGGTGCATTTGTTTGCTCTTAATGAATGAGTCTTAATGAATTCTGAAGGCTATTTGTTTGCTCTTAATGAATGAGTCTTAATGAATTCTGAAGGCTATTTTTAGCCTTCAAAACTCATTAAGACTTACTCCCTCCGTCCCATAAAACCTTCCCCATTTTGAATAGTGCGAAGTCAACCGAGTACAACTTTGACCAAACTTTAATATCAATCTATTCATTCTAATGAAATTTTAATAATTGCTATTGATAAATCATTTGGTTATTTTATGGATAACAATTTTTAGATTTTTATTATGATAAGTAAATTGATATCACCGCGAGACACAATAATTAACTCCATAAATGCTGTTCTTCGACCACACTACAGTAATTAATTCCAAATTAATTGCTTTTGTCAGGTAATTAACGTCGGTATTTGACTTCTTAAAGTCAAATTAACTCCTTTTCAAAGTTATTAAAGTCAATTCAACAACTTTTTGTATCGCTTGAGTAAATAACAGTGCAAATATTGAGATGTATTTTGTGGGTGTGATTTGCATAAAATTGAAGTGAAAAAAAAAACCTCGAAAATTGAATAAATCCAGGAAATTAACCAATACGGCCTCCATCGAAACCGACCGATCGTTCGATTGGTTGAAGAAATCGCCGGAAATTTGATCAATAACGGAATCCACAAAACTGATTTGCTGTCGAGAGAAAAATTGAAAGGAAAGAGCGGGAAAATCGAAAGAAGAGACGGAAAATGGCGCCGCCCAGTCTACGGTTTAAACCTTTGGGCTTGAGCCCTAGTTAAGCCTTCCTCAACCAAACAATCAGCCCAATATTTAAGGATCTGTTGGGCTTTCTTACTTTTCGTTTATACAGAATGTGCTTTAAGGTATTGTAGCATAGAATATATTGTGCATTAAAGTGTTGTACGTTGAAAGCATGTTTTGTAGAAATCTTATACTCCCTCCATACCAAAGTGAATAAACATTTTCATTTAAAAGGTCATTTTGAAAAGTTTTTGTTCTTCCTATTCAATTTTGAATTTTTAGTTTTGCGAATATGTAATGAATTTTGCAAAAAAAATTGGTAAAAAAATCATTTAGGACAGTATCTTTTTTAAGAAAAAAAGGTTACTCAATCAATTTGGGAGGGAGGATGTAAAAACATTATTGTTTATCTAGCATAATCTACTAATTATCCCATTTTCAAGAGTGATTAGCATGCTAAATGTACAAGTGTTGATGCACAAGGTACAACTACATCGAAGCAAGATCATAGCATGGCCAATTTAGTACAAGAAACCTTACCGGAACATATCCCAGCAGCTATCAATGTCTTTAGCCGGCGGTGGGAACCCATCCTTAGCCAACACATTCCGGTAAACCGGCCCGACGGATGGCCGGCCGGTGACAGCTGCCTTGGCCTTTTCAATCTCAACTACATACTTTGATGGTGCCATTGTTTGTGTTGATGTCTAGCAGAGCAAATGTTGTGACAATAGAGTTGTATATATATTGAGGGCGAGGATTTGTCTTATTTAAGGAAGGGCAAAATCAAATGACCAGAAAAAGGGTGAAAATTAAATGATTGGTGAGTGGCTTAATTAATGGGGTTTTCATGACTTTTAAAAGAAACTTTGGTTGCCAAACTAATTAATTGGTTAGACAAATATGTAACCTGTAATGTTTGCATTGTTTTTTGGTCAACAACCTTATTTGGTGCAACATTTTCAACTATTTTCAATAGACTTAATGGTGTGTTTTTGTGTGTGTGTGTTTTTTTGTGTGTGTGTGTGTGTGTAAGAGAAAAAGGAAGCGGGTTTTTACTTCGAGCAATTGTATATGAAAATTCAGAATATCTGTTATTGAATTACATGGCAATTGACAATCGTGAGGGTGGTCATTCAGGGCCGGTCCCTGAATTTGTGGCCCCAGTCAAACCATTTGAGCGGGGCCCTTAAACTTTCCCCTAAACAATAATGAAGTGACGTTCTCAAATTTTTACTTATATCATTGTTTTTCCATTTCTCGTCGTTATTTTATCGCAAGTGCTATTTTGACTTTTATTAGATATCATTATTGAACACAGTTGATCCCTATATTGAATCCTAGATAAAAACAAAACAAGAAATTTTTATTAATAAAGATATTGAGATAACTTTGATAATTGGATTTAGTATTTAGAATGGGATAATTGCATAAAATAAAATAAAATAAAAATAGGAAATAATGCAATAAATTTTGTGTAATAATTGCAAAGATTAATTTTTTAAAAATATTTCATTAAAATTTTACTGTTAAAATGCTAATAATTTAATTTAATAATGCAATAATGTTGAATAATGACTGTAAATAAATCATTACATTAGTTTTGCAAAAAGAAAATAAAAACTAAAAGAATGGGGGAGGAAAACTTAAATTTAATATATAGAGAGAAAAAAAATGTGTAGAGAAGGAAATTAAACTGAGAGTGAGAGATAGAAAATGGGTAGGAGAGAAATGTGGGTGAAAGAGAAGGATATAGAATGGGAGAGAGAGAGAAAAAAAAAGGCAAGTGAGAGGCAAGTAAGACATACCAGCAAAAAGGATCGAACCTGGGTGATCAGGCGGCAAAAACATATTGACTTCCCCATTAACCACTCCCACACTTTCAGACCTAGTGTTTAAGATTGATATTTTATTTTAATATATTAAACTTAAAAATTTGGGGCCCTAAAATTGAGTTAAATTTCGGGGGCCCTAGGCGGCCGCCTCACTTGTCTTATAGCAGGCATGTCCTGTGGTTATTAGATGAATTGAGGGGTAGAATGCTCTTTTTAAGTTGTTTCATTTCAAATTAATGTTCGATCAGTTAAATATAATTTGTCTGAACCGCTGAAATTAAAAATGTTGTGTAAATTTCGAATGCACCAAATTCCTAAATAATAACTTGTGTCCGTGAAAATTGAATATGTACTAAATTCTGATCTTGTAGGGAAGTGTATTGTGTGTGTACTATGTGTTGCGTTTTTGTATGTGATAAAGTAGAATTGGTAGTATTTACTTTTGTACATTTAACTCATTTTTTGGTTATAACTGGTAAATGTTATAGATACTCACATGGTTTTGTATAAATTGTTCAGGTGTATTAAATTTTATTATTTTATTTTTAGCTTTTCTTTTGATATTTTCTTGTAACTGAAAAATATGATTTAAGAAAATAGCCATAATATTATAAATTTTATACAGTCTATTATAGATCTACTAGTAAAAGTCCGTGTCCGAGGACACGTTTTTTTTTTTTTAATTAAGCCCGTGTCCGAGGACACTTTTTTTTTTTTTTTAATTTAAAAAAAAAAAATTAAGGGCAAAATGGGAAAGGGACAACTTAGTGAGGGCAAAATGAGAAATTTGACAATTGACACTATTCATAGTACTGTTCACATGATGAGGTGGAGGGGTCTTATTTATACTATAGATTGTTGTAAATGTTATAACTTACAAATCCCTATAAAGTGTGAGTTTGAGAGTGTTTTTTTGTGGCTTATAATCACTTTTGAAGCTCAAAATCACTTTTAATAGCGTTTGGATAACAATAGTGATTATGATTTTAAGCTGTTAAAACGCAAAAAATTGTGTTTTCGTAGAAGCAACTATGACCCAGCTTTTCCTAAAAGTGATTCTTAGAAGTTGTTATTTATGTTGTTTTTACAATAATAACCTCTATCTCTTTTGTGCATTTATTATATCGAGATACATATCATAAAGGTCATTTTTGATATTTATCTTTCATAATCAGTTTTGAACATATATTATCCAAACATACTTATAAATTTTAGTATTTATTACAAATAATCGATTTTTCTCAAATCACTTTTAAAAAATCACTTTCAGAGAATCAGAAGCAATGTCAAACTCACCCAAAGTTTCACCATGATTAGAGTTTATTACAAAATATAATACTCCCTCCGTCCTAAAATGTTTGAAAATTTATGGGAGATTAATCATGTTCATGAAATTCTAAAAGTTGTTGTTGATAATATTATTAATGGTGAATCAATAGAAATTTTTAGAATTTCATGAATATAATTAAATTGTCATATATTTGTGGTCAAAGTTCAACAAAAAAGTCAAATGGGACAAACATTTTGAGATGGAGGGAGTATTTATCTATTACAAATAAAAAAAAAATATCTATTCTATTACAAACATATCAATGATACAACATCTTTACCCCAAGGAGCATAATTAACATAAATTCTCCACTTTGCTATCAGAAATAGTTGAATCTGGAACCTCCACTAATTGGATGCCTCTTATCACACTCCCACACCCATTAACGCTCGACTAACTAAGAGACCTTTGGTGTTCATTAGGTATTGATAATATAAGAAATACAAAAAAAAAAAAATAGTTATCAATTATTTTGACTAAACCAAATTTGTAGATTTTGCAATTTAAATCATGCAATAACTAATCAATTAACAATGAAAAATCAATTGTATGATCAAAATTTCATAACCACTTTTCCCTTGGCACTGTTGTTCCACAATAAATAATAAAATGAACGGTATAAATCGAGTACGACCATGGGTCCCAAATGGATTAGGCTCATAATATAATTCATACAAGTCTCAAATACGATATAGGGAATGAACTTCCCTACCTATTTTCGTCATGTCTGCTCATCATTTCCCACTATGTCGATCTAGACATATTAGAGCAATCATAATAACTAAGGCAACAATGAGGATATATGCCAACCAAGGCATCCTCACATGTCGACTAAGGCATCTCCAAAGGACGACCAGAGTCTCCTCGGTCAATATCAAGACAAGGAGAATGGGCTTCCCTACCCTTGCTCAACTTTTATTCGGCATTCATGTATGCCGACTGAATGAACGCTCGCCGAAAAAATATAAAGAATAGGAGTCGCCACGCCGTTTTAGAGGAAACATTGAAAACCTTTTGAAAATGAGAAAATGGGTTCGGGGGTATAGTTATGTGTTGGGAAGAACCGAGAGTTCACCCAACACGCCTCGTCCGTAGACGAGTCTTTCTATGTTCAACATCCAATTCATCCAAATGTGTGTGCAAAATGTGTGTAACAAGATATGTGTAAAATGCATAAGAGTGCTTTGTTTTATTAATCAACAAGGGGAAATACAACTTGTGAGCCATTGACTCTGGGAGACCACATCCCACTTACAAAGAGGACAAACAGAACTTACAACTGAAATTGAACCTGCTGCAGAGGACTCATTGTGTCACGTGACACAGGATCTGAAGGATCAATGGTGTCGCGTGACACAACAAAGCAATCTGCAGAGGTTTTACAAAACCCACACTGCAGCAACACCAAATGATCACAACACCATGATACCACATAATGTGAACACAGGGATCAACATTTACAACTGAAATAACAGTCTCTGCAGAGGTCTACTTGTGTCGCGTGACACAGGACTCCAGATGTCCAATTGTGTCGCGTGACACAGGTTTACCATCTGCAGGAACCTTACAATTCAAAATCAGGAACAACAGAGCTCAATTCAAATCCCAACAACAACACCCAAACAACTCAGAAACAGTGAATTCACAATGGATTGACCAAGGGGATATGGATATAGGGAGATCCACACTCCCTTGGCCAATAAACAACAAATACCACGAAATCACATCACGAATACCAATTGCATCAAACCAAGCTAATTAAACAGAGAGATGGCAGTTGGGACTTGATAATTGGAGGCGGATGGAGCCTAATTATCAAGTCCGGGGAACAGATTGCAATAAAACAAATAAACGACGAATATGAGATAGAGATGAGGGAAGAGATTCGTTACCCTCGTAGTCCACGCTCCTTCAACCACGTTAGGTAGAAGGATCTTCAAATCGGCTTCGGAATGAACTCAGATTACAGATCGAAAAGCTTTGCAAATTCCAGTACGTGCGTGTGTTACGTGAATATACTGGAAACAGAGAGAGAGTTGAGGGAGGAGCTGAACACTTGTTACCACTTTGGTGTAAATTGGACAGAGAGAGAGGCTAAGGTTTAGAACAGGGCCGGGGCTGATAGGTGGTGGCCGAAAATTGGGGCTGATAGGACTGGAACAGGGGAGCGGTGTTGGTTGCCGGATTTGGGGATTGAGAGCTAGGCCGAGGTGAAGCAAGGGATTAGAGAGGATTGGATTTCCACCGGTGAGTGAGGTTGTTGTTGTTTGAGTATAGAGAGGGATAGAATCAGGTGAAGGTATTGATTAAGGGAGAAATTGGATCGGTGCGGTGGGAGAGCTTGGGTCGCCGGTTGGTTTTGAGATCGGAGAAGAAGGGAGAGGTGATGGAGGTTCAGGTTGGGTTTGTTTTCCGGTGAGGAAGAGAAACAGAGACTGGTGAGGAGGGATTTGAGAAGGGATTAGATCAGTGTTTTGGGTAGAGAGGAAGGGAACGGTGAGGACTTGGCCGGAGAGGGAATTGGGTGAGGTTTTGGTAGGGAAGGTCGCCGGTAAGTTGAAGGGAGGAATCAGGGGTTTGACCGGAGAAAGGGAAGCTTGGGTTGAAGAAGACGATGCAGGGAGAGGGAGCAAGGTAATTTCCGTTTAGAGAGAGAGAGGAGAGAGAGTCTGTCTGTATGTGTGAGCTGTGTGTTGTGTGTGAGGATCCCTTGAAAAATGAACGCAAATTGGTATTTAAACAGTGATTGGGAAATGGGTTTATTTGGTCGCACGACTTAACGTATCGCTTTTCCATGCCTCAAGTTGTCGTACGACTGGCTACGCCCATAACTGTTTCTGGCGCCAAAACCTGTTTCTGGAACATTCCGAGCTAATTCCTCAAAAGTCCAAAGCAGTTAATTCCCTGTAGGTCCTTTTGTCCGGGAAAAATACTAAAAAACACTTCCTTCGCGAGAAACTTATAAAATGTTTCCGGAAGTCTCGGAACGGACCGGGAATTTACCAAAACGCCCCTTAGTGCAATTTTATCACATTAAAAAGCACCTAAAAGGGTCGCGAATTGGATTGGTGTACTCACAGAGCCCCTCGACAACGTCACTTATGGAAGAAGTGAGGTTGTCGATAAAAAGGACCCAATCTCAATGAGCAGCAGGGGGATAAGGCGGAGGGCTGGACGATGACTGGTGAGATCGGATGGCTGGACCTTTGGAGAAAGGATTCCTACGTATCCCTGGAGGGAATCAAGCCGGTCGTAGTTCGAGGGAAACTAATTGAGGGGGGCTGAACATAGGGAAAACTATTTGAAAGTCTCTTGACCTAAAAGAGATTATTTAAAGGTCTCTTGACCTAAACGGGATTATTTGAAGGCATCCAAACCTGAGAATGAGATCATTTGAAGGCATCTCAACCTGAAAGGGATTATTTGAAGGTCTCTTGACCTAACAGGGATCATTTGAAGGTCTCTTGACCTAAAAGGGGTTAGTTTAAGGTCTCTTGACCTAAACGAGATCATTTGAAGGCATCACAACCTGAAAGGGATTATTTGAATGTCTCTTGACCTAAAAGGGATCATTTGAAGGTCTCTTGACCTAAACGAGATTATTTGAAGGCATCACAACCTGAAAGGGATTATTTAAAGGTCTCTTGACCTAAAAGGGATCATTTGAAGGTCTCTTAACCTGGCAGGGATTATTTGAAGGTCTCTTGACCTAAACGAGATTATTTGAAGGCATCACAACCTGACAGGGATTATTTGAAGGTCTCTTGACCTAAAAGGGGTCATTTGAAGGTCTCTTGACCTAAAAGGGGTTATTTTAAGGTCTCTTGACCTAAACGAGATCATTTGAAGGCATCACAACCTGACAGGGATTATTTGAAGGTCTCTTGACCTAAAAGGGATCATTTGAAGGTCTCTTGACCTAAAAGGGGTTATTTTAAGGTTTCTTGACCTAAACGAGATCATTTGAAGGCATCACAACCTGACAGGGATTAATGCTTCTAGCAAAGTAATCGACTGAGATATGCTTTCATACCTGTGCTGTGCTCACCTGTAGCTGCCGAAGGGTCTCGTGCTACCATTGATTCTGCTGGGGATAGGTGTAGCTACCGGAGGTTCTCATGCTACTGCTTGATGACCGTGGCTGCCGGAGGGACCTATACCACTTGTCGACGCTTGCTGGGTAGCCATTCACGGGACGGTCTTTGCAAAATAGGCTTTTGAAGTCGTCGAGACTGGTGAGCATTATTGCCTGGATTCTGGGGCAGCTGGGGCTCTTTTCTTTGACAAGCATTGCTTGGGGACTGGGGCAACTAAGGCTCTTTCAGATTATGCTGATGAATCCGGGCCTGACAAAGATTATAAAGGCGGGGTTGGACACCTGCAGGATTTGGAAACCTTGTCCAAAATTGCGATTCGAGGGGTTGTCCTCACGACCAAATTACGATATCTTGATTATTGTACCCTGCAGGGAGGGGAAGACACAACACTCCAGGCACTTTGCACTTTATTCAACTCTTTACTTATGAATTATTAATCTTTTGTTGCACAAGTCCATCTCAGCTGGGGATGGAAGGGAAGTGAGGGTTTTGCACGGCTTGATGAGCAGATGTGTCTGTATCAGTTGCTCTATGAGGGATCGTGTATGGGACGAAAAGTGTTTATAATGGGGTGGACCCTCTCCCATGAGGTGGGGACACGATATGGCGCAGCTAGGCAAGTCGGGGACGCTCCCGGGAGTACTGGTTGCAGCAGGTCCATTGTTGGTGAGGAAAAAGTGTATCGCGCGCCTGGGGTAGCAAGCATCAGAGAATGTGCAGAGAATGATCCCATCTAGGCAAAGCCCCAGTTGACAGTGTAAAGCAAACCTGGAGGGAAATTTGGTAAGGAGAGCCGGAGGGATACCTTAACCAAAGCCCCAGCTTGAGGAAATTCCATGCAGCTTCATCGCAGAGAGAGTAATCTTGTGGCCGAGGAGGCAACCCATCATTTCAAACCGCAGTCAATCAGCCGCTGGACAAGACTCGGAAATGTATGCGTGTAGGGGCACATCTTTCGAAGGTGGGAATAGATCCCGATATCTGTGTATGACACTCTTGCTTTTGGGTTTGACTCTTTTGAGAGAGTATAAGCATCACAAGGTGTGAAAAAGTGTATAGAAGCCCCTGCTGACCGAAACAGTGTTTGGCTCTATCTTCCTATGATGTAGAAAGAGAAGACTTGTCGAGACACTTGAAAACTTGCCTTATTCGTGATGATCACAAGGCTGCTTAAAACCCTTTATTGATGTTCGGGTTATTCAACCGCCAAAATCGATAAGAGCAAATATTTTTATCAATCCTGAGGAGAAAGCCCACTGATATCGAGAATCAAACTCGAAAGGATGGAAAGTGTATAGGGACGGCCCTTGCTGAGACCAGATTTTTTGAGATTTATTTGTGATTTCGACCAGACCAGTTATGGTTGCCTACGTTCCCCTCCTTGGGAGGAGCTCAGGTCACCGTAGTTCGGGCTTATCCCGAATAAAGAGAATGAACGTTGGAATTCGAGGATCTGAGGACCTTTGAGGATTTTGAGAATTGAAAGAACATGTCCTCTTGGAGTGTCGATGGGAGACACAGATGTGAAGCCCCAGTGGGACGTCCACGGCAAGTGTTTGCAGGGGAGAAATGAAATATGCTCACATGAAACATCGAACAGACGGATGGAATTTGCACAATCTTCGCTTGACGGTCCTTTGAGCCGGGATGGATTTGGCTCAGCTTTAAGCAATAATCTGTTTTAGATCTCGATGATATTGGACTGAAACTACTATCCGGTAGGAACTGCGACTGGGCTTCAGGGTTTCGATCGGTCTTCGGGTGATTTTGGAATATCATGACCTCTTAGGATGAGAGGTCGGCTAGGCCTTTTGCTGACTGAACCTCTAAAGATGAGAGGTTGGCTTGCAGGGATGTGTTTGGGATTTCTATGGTGAGGGAATCCATGATTACATCTTCATTGCCTCTAAGAATGAGAGGTCAATCTTGGCTTCGACCAAAGGCAAGAGTAACGGTAATGGGAATGTCCTCTAAAATCGAGAGGACGGCTTGGGATCGATTAGAGGTAGTGGTGAGGGACATCCATGCTGTCTCTTTATTCACTCTGAGACTCCTCTTGAGTAACGACCGAATTCTTTGACTTTTGCTTTCGAGAGGATCGCTGGGGACTAGGCTCTCTTTCTTTTCTTCTTCTTCTTCTTCTTTTTTCTATTCTTCTTTTCTCTTTTTTTTTTTGTATCTTTTTTTTTTGTCTCTCTCTTTTTTCAATTTTGACTTTGAGAGGAGAATTTCAGCTAGTCCCCAGGATGAATCATTGCCTTCCGTTGTTCTTGAGCTTGGATCCGGTCGATTTTCTTTTTTGAGTCGTGGGAGCCTCAAGGATAGTCCCTCTTCTTCTGGCGATGGCTAAATGGGTTTCAAAACATGCCGATCTTGAACCGAAGGGGTATTGTTTAGTGAGGGTGAGGTAATGGTTTTCCTAAGGGTGAAGGTTTCAACCGCAGTCCCTACCGGATGACCCGAACGAGATTGAGTCTTCATTTGCTTGCTTAAGCTTACTCTTGTGAATGTGGTGCCCAAATTTTGTGTTGGATCTCACGCGAGTTTGAAGACATCCGGGTTATTTGAAAAACGGAGTTGCCACGCCATTTTGATTACCTCAAAACTTTGAAAAAAAGGTTTTATGGGTTCGGAGGTTAAGTTACCCCTTGGGAAGAATGTTTGGCGTTCACCCAAGGTGCCTTGCCGGAGCAAGTCTCCCAAGATTTCAGTAATCATGCTTGCTTGCGTGCTTTCTTGTGTGCATGTGTTTGAAAATAAGGGGGGAATGTCCCAAGTTGTCTTCCGGACGTACAAACCATTTGTTGGTTGTCGCTCGGGATTCCTTGGAATTTTATGTATTTGGGATTATGATCCCGTCCTCATCTTATGACTTGTGATCATCGCATTTTAAATCTCGGGACCCTCGGGACTTGCGTGATCGAGAGAATGACTCTCTTTTGGTCAAAGATGAGGTTCTTTAGGAAAGGAGGGTCCTTAGCCCATCAATCCTACGCTTTAAGACGGTCGAGCTCGTATAGAGGCTTCATACTCTTTCTTAAGCGATAATCGGAGATATAGGGTTCAAGGTGTCCCTTTCTAAAGAGATATGGAACCTTTAATGGAAGGAACGATGCAAAGATGAGAACTTTTACACCGGTCCGTTCCAAGGTTGCTAATGGGGACATGGGGGAATGCATGTAAAAATGATACTTTAGTGAAAAGATGGCATTTTAGAGTGTAAAGCATGTCTTTTGGTTGCAAGGGATGCTTTTTATGTAAAGAAATGATCTTTGTGCAAAGAATGCATTTTTATGTTGGAAAACAGCATTTAATGCACAAATGATGCATGAAAATGGCAAAGAATGATTTTTTAATGCAAAGTATGCATTTTGAGTATGAAGATGAGTTTTTGAATGCAAAGAGTGCATCTTTAATGTGAAGAGGGATTTTAAATGGAAAAAAGAATTATTTTAATGCATGAAAAATGGGATTTAGGTGCAAAGGATGCACCTTTATGTATGAGAATGATATTTTAATGAAAAGATGACATATTATGTACATAGATACTATCTAAATTGCAGATAGACATCAGGTTATAGCTTAATGAGGGTTAACATCAGATTACAGCTTGAAACTGTGAAGTCTCTGCAAACTGGCTTAGTATGTCGCGTGACATAGGCTGCCTATGTCGCGTGACATAACTAGCCACTTTGCAGAACTTCAGCAACTGAGAGCTACAGAGGTAACAAGGCCTTAAAATAGCCAAGTTACTTCACCAATAGATCTCAGAGAGCATGTTTATCAATAATGAACACTTCAAGAGGGTGTGGATATGAGGGATCCACACTCATCTTGAGTGTTCATGCAAAATCAAGTCAAACCGGAGCTTTTATATGAAATGTAATGAAATAAAATGTGGATCTGGGTAATATAACATAAAGTATGCAACTTTAATCAGAATACTACATTATAAATGCATTTAGCATAGAGATTTCACATTTGAATGAAAATAGAGAGTGGAAAAGGGTAGAAATTCGTTACCCTTGAAGATCCACAACTCCTATATCAAGTTAGATATAGGAGCCTTCTAGCGTCCTCCTCCGGAGTTGATGTCCAGCCTTGAATCCGTGAGAACCTTGGGTTCTTGATGTGTATAGGAAGTGTGTGTGTGGGAAGTGTGTGTGTGATTGATTTGAGAGGATTAGTGTGATTTGGGGGGTATGTGAGGAGAGGGGAGGCTTCTGGGCGTATTCCCTATAGAGGGGACCGAGGGGTGGAAGAGGTGTGTGTAAAATGAGAGGTGAAGGCCTCTATTTATAGGTCGCACTGCATGGGCTTGTTATGTCGCACGACATAACAAGCCATAATCGTTTCCTTCTAGAAACATGCAAGGTGGCATGGTTCTAGAACTTTTCTGGCCGGTTATGTCGCACGACATAAGTAGCCACATAGCTTCCTTCTAGAAACATGCAAGGTGGCAGGTTTCTAGAAGGTTTCATGGCCTATTATGTCGCACGACATAAGTAGCCACATCTGGATCCTTCTAGAAACATGCAAGGTGGCAGTCTTCTAGAAGGGAATTCCTCATGAAATAAAAACGTGTTTCTTTGGCTCCAAGCAGTCTCTTATCCCCTTAGGTGATTTGAAACAGTTCCGAAATTGTTCCGGAACTCTAGGAAAGTCCGGGGAATTACCGGAAAACTTGTCGGAATTGTCGGGAAACTTAACCGGAAGGCATGAGCCAGATTTGGGTACTTACAGAAGCCCCTCGGCAACGTCACTTGCAGGGCGAGTGGGGTTGTCGATAGAAAAGGATCCAATCTGGCGAATGCCGAGACGGATTGGGTGACCAAGTTGGTCGAGTGGCTGGACCTTTTATAAAAGGCTACCTACGTATCCCGAGTGGGGAATCAAGCCAGGCCGTAGTTCGGAATTAGGATCCGCTGGGGGAGGAAGAAGAGAAATTGGTCTCTTGCTGGGGAAATAGAAGAGAAAATGACCTAGGAGGTCAAGCAATTGATCCTATTGGGGATATGCTAGGAGTGACCAAGGTGGTCGGATATCTGAACCTCTATGAGGGGCTGCTTTATCACTGAGGAGTGACAAAGAAACAGGGTGACCAAAGTGGTCGAATGGATGGACCTTTTATAAAAGGCTACCTACGTATCCCGGAGGAATCAAGCCTTGATCGTAGTTCAAGCATCACTAGATAGTTAGGAACGATGTCTAGGATTCTTGAGATTTTGACAATTAATGGAGGCTGTCACCCGATTGACAATTACCGGAGGATGTCACACGATTGACAATTACCGGAGGATGTCACACGATTGACAATTACTTTGGAGGATGTCACCTAATTGACAATTACTTGGAGGATGTCACCCGATTGACAATTACCGGAGGATGTCACCGATTGACAATTACCGGAGGATGTCACCTCGATTGACAATTGGAGGATGTCACCGATTGACAATTACCGGAGGATGTCACACGATTGACAATTGGAGGATGTCACACGATTGACAATTGCGGAGGATGTCACCCGATTGACAATTACCGGAGGATGTCACCCGATTGACAATTACTGGAGGATGTCACACGATTGACAATTCTTGGAGGATGTCACCCGATTGACAATTACCGGAGGATGTCACCGATTGACAATTACTGGAGGATGTCACACGATTGACAATTCTTGGAGGATGTCACCTGATTGACAATTACTGGAGGATGTCACCTGACATTAATTCATTCTAACGGAAGCTAAAGCTTAAGGTACTATCTCTTTTATGACGGAGATAGAGGAAGCTAAAGCTTGGAAAAACTTGCTTGGAAAAACTTGAGTGTACTTCTCAATCTCTTTTCGAATTAGAGATATGGGTATCTGAAGTTTGAAAAACTTGAGTATACGTCTCAATCTCTTTCGAATCAGAGATATGGGTAACTAAAGATAGAAAAACTTGAGCATACGTCTCAATCTCTTTCGAATCAGAGATATGGGTAGCTAAAGTTTGAAAAACTTGAGCATACGTCTCAATCTCTTTCGAATCAGAGATATGGGTAGCTAAAGCTAGATGACATTATTTCTTTATGACGGAAATAACAGAGACTAAAGAAGTAAGAAGGACTCGATGATTTTTGTAAAGAAAGTAGGACGTATCCTGATAATAATTTTTTTTTTTTGTAAAAGAAGTGAATTAAAAATGCCAAAGGCAAATAAAATGAGCCACAAGGGGGTAAATTTGTAAAATAAGCCTCGGGGGCACTGGAGGGAAAATTTGATCGAAAAATGATTGGAAATGCCAGGGGCACAAGGGGTAAAACAGACCTATGAGGGATAAAATCGTAAAATTGAGCCTTCAGGGGCAAAATTGTAAAAATCAGCCACAGGGGCTTAGTATGTCGCACGACATAACAGGCCCTGCGGACAAAATTATTAAAAACACGCACAGTCGCCATTTGAAATTCAATTGGACTTGAAATTGAGAGGGAGGCGACAGTGAGAAGAGAGAGAGCGAACATCAGAGAGGGAGATTCGAAGGAAATCGAGAGAAATCCAACACTTCTTAGTCCGATTCAATTGAAGAATGCCTCCTAGGCTCTATCCGACCAAGAGGGCTTCTCAACATGCCAACTTAGCTACTCGAAGAAAGGGGGTGCAAAGGAATCAACGGCCGTTTCTTCCGGAAGCACCAAGAGGAGATTTCTACCCACAAATTTCGATGAGCATACTTCGGATGTTCGGAAGAAGGAAGAGGTAAGAAACCTAGGGTTTCTTGAAAATTTCTTTAAATTTGGGCGAAATTGATGTGGAGTGAATGCCTTCAGACCGGGCTTATGAATTAAATCATGAACTCGGCATGAAATCATAGATTGATCTCGGGAAGTGTAATGCATGCCATTCATTGATCCGTTTTGACCCATTTTTGCTTGAGATGATTTTAAATAGCACGAAATATTAATACTTGTGCCATGTTTTCTTGTGTGGATTGCGCACCCGTGGCTCCCCCGAGGTGATTGGCGTGCTATGAGATAGCTTGCCGGGTAGCCAGAGCAGTGGACTCGCCTAAGGGCATGATTTACGCCGCCGGGCTAGGGCAAATTTTTGAGATGGCGAAGGCCATCGGGGCACTCAGAGGAGTGTGGATCCGGTGAGGGCATTCAGAGAGTTCTGGTGGGAGACCACTCACTCATTTCACTTCTCTTGGGGTGAAACGACAAATCACTCCGCTGGAGTTTGCGGTCATCACAGACCGCCCTTTACGGATGAGCCGCTCTACATAGAGGAGCCCGTACAGGAGTTGAGCCCCACCTATTGCCGATGATGATTTTATGGGCTTACTTGGTTTCGTTCCTGGATCAAGAAGGGGAATGGATATGAGTTGGGGTGCTACATGGCCCGATTGAGGGCGTGAGCAGTGGACTACACCGTGGTAGATGATCCCGTTGAGAGCCGGCCGAGAGCCGAGAGATTGGCTAGAGCTTTTGTATGGGTGGGCTTTTCCGACATGCCGTTCATTAACAGCGCATCTACCGCCTTGGTTTCACTATTGGAGCTTTTGAGAGCCCGGGATACCGTCGGAATTGTCCCGGGGGAGGCAGGCTTAGCCGAGATGTATCTGGCCCTAGATGACGTCGCCGAGGGAAGGCGAAGTACTTCACCGCTTTCATCTAGCTTTCGAGGTATTCTCTCACCTTGATCTCTTTTCTTTTGCGCATTTCATTATATCCCTTGTTTTCCGCTTTGACTTCTTCTTCTCCTTTTCGTGCTTGGGCCTTCGAGTACTTTGCCGTTATGAGTGGCATACAGGATGAGTTTCTGCCACCACTTTTCCCGCTCTTCGTCGGTGGACAAAGAATGCCAGAAACAGACCCTGACACCGGAGGGTTCGAGGTGCAGGATCACGACCTCGTATCATGATACGCCGACATGCCCGAGAGGGATTCCACAGCAGGCCGAGCTTGTTCCCCGGATCGGCCGTTACGATGACCTGGATTTGGATCATGCCGCGCACTTGACAGAGTGTCGCAAGCCGCAGCGGGCTTGTCCTGAGACGCCTTGTATCTAGGAGAGAGGGTGTATAGACAAAGATGGGCCGAATAGGCATGCTCGGATCCCCGATGATCCTCCGCCTAGGATGTGGCTACCTCGCCGCCTGGCGAATGTAGATGCTTTGATTGTAGGCATGGCAAAGACATCTCTACACACGGGAGGGGGACTATACTTTGTACGTGGCCAGACATCTTCAAATTCCCCACGGCACTGTGGTTGGTTATGGCGCTCATAGCGCGGGGCCTTCGACCGGCTACGTAGCTAGACCTCCTTTGCCCCGACTTTCATTGATTATCGTGGTGGCGGTCGCATGAGGCGAGCTCACATTGATATGTCGCACTCATCCTCATCCGGTGCTCCCGCGAGGTTCTAGATCCGTAAGTATTACTCCTTACGTCTTTTGGATTGATTGCATCTCTTCTGTTATCAAGAACCGTATTCGACACTTATTATGTCCGCTTGTAATGTGTCACCAAAGCTTACAGGCACTTGACCAGGGCATATACCGGCGCTGTGGGCATGATTGGCAAGCTCCAGAAAGGAATGAGCTTTTGGAAGAATTAGTGCCGATCACAGGGTTCAATCGATATCTCTCCACCTGGTCAGCCGAGAAAGAAGAAGAGCCGTTCTGATGACGCGGGCACCAGCGGAGGCATTAGCGGGGGTATTAGTGGACCGAGGCCTCGGACAAAGACTGCAAATGTGCCTCTTTACAGACCCATTGAGATTGACGATGATGATGATGAGGATGGGGGAGCTGAGACGGCTACAGACTACGAGCTTGACTCTACTGTTATCACCGAGCTCGACGACTACTATCGCACGGGGACCATAGCCTACGAGGCACCTTCGGACGACCCTGATGATGAGCCAGAGGAGGCTGAGGATGACGACGAGGATGGAGATGAGGGAGAGGATGATGAAGAGGGTGATGGAGAGGATTCAGAGTAGCCCCCTTTCCCCTTAGACATTTATGACTTTTTGGCTATTGTACCCTTTTAGGGAAAACATGTCATTTATTTTTGCTATGCACATCTTTTGGACTTGGCCTATTTCATTTTGTACGTACATTGTTAGCCTTTTGTTGCACGCACTTATGAAATGACAATGGTATGGTATTTGGCTTGAATATGAATGATTTGAATGGATTTTTGGCTTGAATATGAATGCAATAGGTGTATATGGGGTAAAGAACCCTTCCCCTATGCATTTGAGAAGTGTATGAATGGTATTTGCAGCTTTTGACATGTCGGGGATTGCCCTGGGAAAAACAGGATGCTGCTGATGTCTGATGTCTGATGTGGCTTGTTATGTCGCACGACATGGCTTCTTATGTCGCGCGACTTAATAAGCTCCGAACCGTGCTTTTCATTGCCTTTGAACTGGAATGGAACCGCAGCCACAGTTGGAATTGGGGATCAAAGAGATCACCTACCCGGCCTCCTTGGGACAATGGCAAAGAGATATTCGGTCCCTTCCTATAAGGATGGAAACGGGGTCACCTAGGAGGTCAAACAACCAATCCTTGATAGGAATGTTCCAAATCAAAAGGGGTGACCAATATGGTCATAAAATTGGACTTTTATGAAAAGCTTACGCACCATTGGAGAATGGAGGAAGGGAAAAGGTGACCAAAGTGGTCGGATGGCTGAACCTTTATGAAAGGCTACCTACGTATCCCTGAGGAATCAAGCCTTGATCGTAGTTCAAGCTTTACCTAGACAGCTAGGAACGATGTCTAGGATTTTCGACGTTTTGACAATTAGGAAACTGTCGCCCGGCGTTATCTCGTTATAACGGATGTAACGAAGGCGCTTTTGGGGGAAAACGTTATCATTAGCAATTGGCACGTTACTTGAGCCTAGGGATGATTTTTCTCTTGGAAACATGGTAGGACTGGGTCTGGATGTACATATGGAATGTATTTGGGAATTGTTTAAGATGGGTTTCAATCAAAGCGGGGTTGTATCCCTTGGCGCGGATCGAACCGTTGTTGTTGCCGAGATGTTGTCAACGTGGACCGGAATTCTCTTGGGCCGAGATCGGGTTTAAACCTCGAGTCTCGATGAATGTTCCTTTCTCACACTCTGGCATTTGAAGCCGATGCCGATGTGCTTTACAATCAAAGCAGATGTTGAAGTGACCAAACTTCTCTTCTAGGGACGGATGTGACTTATCTGAGCCCCTGGCCCGAGGAAAAACTTTCTCGCAAAGCCCCATGTCTCATTAAAGCAAGGAAAGATCCCTTCATTTGGCAAAGCCCCGGTTGAATGAACTGAGTAGGCGAAGTGACTTGGCGAAGCCCCAGTCGGGTGACCTAGCAAAAATCCCAATATGATTGATATATGCGAAAGTGATCCTGAGGTTGATCTGACCAAAATCGAATTTATCTTGGGACCTAGTGAAGAACCTGATGCGAACCCCAAAAATGGCTAAAGAAGCCCCAGTTTAAAGGAACGCTTTGACAAAGTCCCAACCTTGGAGAGTTTCGAGGCAGCCCTAATGCGAATTGTAGCAGAAGAGGGAAAACCTATCCTTTTTTTTTTTTTTAGTCAATCAGTCAACCTTAAGAAGATGTGAAAGAAAAGATTTTAGAAATGTATACATGCAGGGGCATATTTTTTCGAAAAGTGGGAATAGATCCCGATTTTTGTATTATTCCGATGGCCTTATTCGATGTAGGCACAAAACTCGCTTTGGGTTTGACTCTTTTGGGAGAGTATAAGCGTAGAAAGGTTTGTAAAAGTGTATGGAAGCCCCCGCCGACGTAAAATCATGTTTAGCACTATTTTTCCTAAGATGTAGAAAGAGAAGACTTGTCAAGACATCTGAAAACTTGTTTTATTTACAATGATCACAAGATTGCTTAAAACCCTTTATTGATGTTCGGGTTATTCAACCACTAATCTCGATATGAAAAAACATTCTTATTAGTCATGAGGAGAAAGTCAACCAATGCCGCGGATCAAGGTTGGCTGGTGTGAAAGAAAGGTTTGTGTATAGGGAGGTCATTGATGAGACCGGGTTTTCCGGGATCCGACCGTGTCTATGGGAGAGGTCATTTGATGAGACCGGGTTTTCAGGAATTTGGATATGTTTATGACCGGACCATTGCTGGTTGCCTACGTTCCCCTCATTGTGAGGAGCTCAGGTCGCCGTAGTTCGGCCTTGGCCGGACTGTTTTGGCTTTGGGAAATGGGATTTGTGGTTCCTTTTAGTGAAAAGGCTCGGATGAAAAGATTGGATGGTGAGGCTTGGGCCTCGGGATGATTCCTTGACCAAGTCATTCTTGGACGGCTGCTTCTAATTGCTTCCTCTTTCGTTGGGGGAGAAAGGATTTGCACGTGCCTAAATGCTTCTGTCTTTGCTTCGACCGCCCGATCGACAACTTTCATTCTCTGAGCTTTGATCTTGCCTTTCCGTCAAGCTTTTTAATGGGCGGTGCTGGGTCCTTGGCCTCTTTTTTTTTATGTGCAACCCTGTTTTTTGCCTAGACTGTCCTTTTTTTGGGATTTTCAGCCTAACTGGGTATTACTCTTTTTGCACTAAGATTTTTTTTTATATATGTGCAACCCTGTTTTTTTTTTTTTTTGCCTAGACTGCCCTTTTCTGGGATTTTCAAATTAGCCGGGTATTACTCTTTTTGCACTACACATTTTTTATTTTCTAAAGCACCCGAGGACCAAGGCGAGCCCTCGCTTGAACATTCTTGATACCACTTGAGGTTGTTGCCGACACGGGTCAATCTTTTGAAGCCGAGTGGCCTTTTGCCGTCCCTTGATGATGCCGCCGTCGTTGACTTGGTCAAGGTGATGGGGAGAACAAGGTTTGGGGAAGTGTATGGCTTTGATGAAGGCCTTTTGCGGGGTGAGGAAAGTGTATGGCTTGATGACATTAGTTGACTTTCTTACACCGATTAATCAAAATGTTAATTATTTCGAGAGATTATTTCTTTGAGCAATGCAAGTGATCATATAAAATAAAACCATTTCATTAAATGTAATGTAGGTGTGCAAATAATGTCTTAAGTCTAGCAAGAAAAGAAGAAGACTTTTTTATAGAAAATTGAAGATTCAATACAATGTCCGTAGAGGACTTAATTGAAAGAGAAAAGTACTAGAACCTACGAAGGTTGACTGAGAGACTATTTTTCTTTTTCTCTCTTTTTCTTTTATACTTAAGGATAGGTAGACCCTAGTCTAGCTACTCTTCGCGGGTTGGACTGCCAGGTAACTTAAGCTTTCCTTCGTAGATCAGCCACTGAATTTCCTTCTTCAGATCCACACACTTGTCTGTCGCATGACCATAATGCTTGTGGTACTCACAGAACTTGGTCCTGTCAACTCTACTTGGATTTCTTGGCTTATAATTCTCGAGAGGTGTGAGAAGGCTTCGTTTCACCAAATCATCGAAAACTTTGCTCATAGGCATCCCAAAATCATCAGGCTGACGTTTCTGACCTTGCTCTTCTTGAACTGACCTCTTACCGTAACTTTCTGTTTTTGGCCCATGGAGGTTTTCAAACTTCCCATCTTCTATCAACTTCTGGATCTCATACTTCAAAGAGGTGCAATTGTCAGTGTTGTGTCCATGGTATTGATGGAAAAGACAATACTTGGACTCATCCAACCGAATACTGGGGTTCCTGGGCTTCCAATTTTCCAGTGGCTTTATGAGTTTTTCTTTCATTAGCTCTTCCAGAATCTTGCTTAAAGGCATCTCTGCATCGTCAAAGTGAAAGGAGCGAGGTTTTTGGGAAACCTTGTTGTTCTCAAGACTTTAATCTTCACCGTCCAATTGGTTCCATTGTTGAATTTGGTCAAGGAAGCTACGACACCCTTTTCTTTGTGAGGGCCAGTCTTGAGCCGAGTACGGTTCTTTGCTGCTTGGTGGCATTGGGTTACACTTGGTGGAATCATTTTCGTACTTGGCTCAACATCTTGGGTCAAGGGAGTATTGATACTCATCATGAGGTCAAGCTTCTCTTGCATCCGTTTCACTTGCTCCATTAATATTGCCACATGGGGGTCAACGGGGACTCTCGGGTTACCGGAACGGCAACAGGACTTGTAGTAGCACACCGACGGCTGAATTCATTAATTCCGGTAGGTGACAGTGAAAACTCGGATCATCCTTTGGCAACTCATGATCGCATTCAGGCGAGTATAGGGGCTTCAGAACATAGCCACATATCTCAAACTGATTATGTGAGGTTGGAGCATAAACCGGTGTATTGGCTGAAAGTGAGAGACAGTGGGGTGAAGCCCAATCCGTTTCCGAGGAACCGAGGGCAATGGGGCCCCGATGAGCCGGGATGTTGGAAAGGACTGCGGAGGAGTGGTCCTTGGCAAGGGATCATATGTGGATGGAGGAAGGTATTGGTTATAGGCCGGGGAGCCGAGATGGCTACTTCGGAGTCTCATCTTCGACCACTACCGAGAACCGTTGGACTCAAGCTGTTACTTGAACTCCATTGCGGCGAAGAGCACCGATGAGCAATGACATGGCTCTTCATGAACCTTCTGGGCATTTTCCAAAGCCAGACTAACTCTTCCTTCCTAAATATCTCGATTTCCTGCACCCTCACCGTTTTCTGTCAAATCGCCATTCGACTCTCCGAGCCGATGAACCTGTCTCGAACCTAAGGTTTTACGAAAAGCCGCTGACCCAGTATTCTAGCCCACTTCTTTCTCGCTGCGGGAAAGGGACAGGCAAGGTTTAGGCTCGGGGATAGGTAAGGTAGGTAAGATTTAGACTTGGAGGTAAGTGTTTAGGCTAAAGGCTCAAGTAACATGCACTTATTGCTTAAGTTTTTACTCAAAACACATTTTCTCCTAATCCTAATTGATCGGAAAAGATGAGACCTTGAAAGGTCAAGATTGAAATTTGGAGATCGGACCGAGGAGGTCTCGATTAAGGATTTGACCATGAAAGGTCGAGATGGGAAATCGGAAATCGGACCGAGGTGGTCTCGATTAGGATTTGACCATGAAAGGTCTAGATAGAAAATCGGAAACCGGACCGAGGAGGTCTCGATTAGGGATATCAGAGATAGGAAAATGCAATTATGATTACATTAATTGTTCAAATTTACTTAAAACAATGTCTTTTATTTATTTCTATTTGGTTGGAAAAGGGGGTTTGCCCTTCTTTTTCGCAACTACTCTAGATCTGGATCGTGTGGGTTCCGTCACTACGTCTATAAGCCCCTCGTATTCCACCCGTATTTCGACCTCCCAGGGGTGGACACCCGGCGAGGGTCCTATAGGGCACGCGGATCCCACCGACCGAGAGTAAAGAACGCTCCTATCGGGTCTAGCGGGTCATAGGACTTTTCAACGCACGAGCGATGCGGATTATAGTCAAGGCAATACCGGAAAGTCTCGTCTCTACGCCTTGACGGATCTTTGCGAGTTTCGCTTGAGCGAATGACGGTTTTTGACTTTCGGTAATGTCCGTGAGAATAATAGGCATGGGTCGGGCGGTAAAAGCCGGATGACACAAAGGTCACATTGAACTTCGTTGCATACGCAAAGTGCGTGAGTCGGAATCGAAGTCAATGCCGGTCAAGATCTTGCCAATTTTTCCTTGTCGGAATTTTGGCAGAGCTTCGCTTGAGCGAAAGATCTTTTGATTTTTTGGCAAAGACTCGGTCTTGACTCTTACGCATTCCGTGCGGGTCAAGGTCAATAGTCAATGTCGAGTCAAGATCCCACCGATTTTTCCTTGTCGGAATTTCGGCAGAATTTCGCTTGAGCGACAATCTTCGCTTCCGTTATGAGCTAAGGCTTGACCTTTACGAGGGTATGCAACTGGGCTATATGACACGGACTAGACCAAAAACCAACCAAAAGTCACGGTTTTTTGAAACGTGTGACACGGACTGTGCATTGGTCGACACTGGCTGCCATGGGGAGGTTGGGATGATTCCGTGCGCGCCCGGGAGCATCGTAAGGCTGTCCGTGGATCGCACTGGAACCACCCTCGGGTTTGAAGGACGTGCGTGCAAAAGTGTACAGGATATATCAGGTGCGCGTAGTGTGCGGTCTCCTAAAAATGTTCCTTTTTGATTTAAAACAGAGATTTTCATAAATGTGTTTTAAAGGAATGATTTTCGGGACGGGGGAAAATGCAGCCCATAAGCACGTAAATTTTCTGGGAGCCCCAGTCAGTCATGGAGCTGAGTAGCCCCAAGCTGCTAGGACTACCAGATTAACCATGATTTTTCCTGGTGGAATTGCCACTGAGGTTGCCCGGTCAGAATCCAAGGAGGATTGAGCCGTACGACTGCATGGATCAATTTTCCAGGTTCCACTCCTTTTGCTATTTTTCGGGTTATTTCCCGTTTCAAAGTATGCACAGATTCCAAGATGCAAATGATGCAATGCATGGTAAAGAAAGCAAGCATGATTAATGAAATCGGCGATGGGAGTCTAACCCGCTCAAAGGGAAAAGCTTTCTTTTTTTTCAAAATTGTTTTTTCGAAAAGGGATACTGGTACGTGGATTGTTAAACCACCGGTTATCCCAACTCCCACGTCAGGGAGTGTACAAGAAGGGTAAGTGGTTTCCACCTATATACCGAGTATCGATTTTTGTTTTGAAAACAGAAGCTTTTCTCCTTTGGGTTATCCCCAGCGGAGTCGCCAAACTGTGAATGTGGTGCCCAAATTTTGTGTTGGATCTCACGCGAGTTTGAAGACATCCGGGTTATTTGAAAAACGGAGTCGCCACGCCATTTTGATTACCTCAAAACTTTGAAAAAAAGGTTTTATGGGTTCGGAGGTTAAGTTACCCCTTGGGAAGAACGTTTGGCGTTCACCCAAGGTGCCTTGCCGGAGCAAGTCTCCCAAGATTTCAGTAATCATGCTTGCTTGCGTGCTTTCTTGTGTGCATGTGTTTGAAAATAAGGGGGAATGTCCCAAGTTGTCTTCCGGACGTACAAACCATTTGTTGGTTGTCGCTCGGGATTCCTTGGAATTTTATGTATTTGGGATTATGATCCCGTCCTCATCTTATGACTTGTGATCATCGCATTTTAAATCTCGGGACCCTCGGGACTTGCGTGATCGAGAGAATGACTCTCTTTTGGTCAAAGATGAGGTTCTTTAGGAAAGGAGGGTCCTTAGCCCATCAATCCTACGCTTTAAGACGGTCGAGCTCGTATAGAGGCTTCATACTCTTTCTTAAGCGATAATCGGAGATATAGGGTTCAAGGTGTCCCTTTCTAAAGAGATATGGAACCTTTAATGGAAGGGACGATGTAAAGATGAGAACTTTTACACCGATCCGTTCCAAGGTTGCTAATGGGGACATGGGGGAAATGCATGTAAAAATGATACTTTAGTGAAAAGATGGCATTTTAGAGTGTAAAGCATGTCTTTTGGTTGCAAGGGATGCTTTTTGTGCAAAGAAAAGATTTTTTATGCAAAGAATGCATTTTTATGTTGGAAAACAGCATTTAATGCACAAATGATGCATGAAAATGGCAAAGAATGATTTTTTAATGCAAAGTATGCATTTTGAGTATGAAGATGAGTTTTTGAATGCAAAGAGTGCGTCTTTAATGTGAAGAGGGATTTTAAATGGAAAAAAGAATTATTTTAATGCATGAAAAATGGGATTTAGGTGCAAAGGATGCACCTTTATGTATGAGAATGATATTTTAATGAAAAGATGACATATTATGTACATAGATACTATCTAAATTGCAGATAGACATCAGGTTATAGCTTAATGAGGGTTAACATCGGATTACGGCTTGAAAGCGTGAAGTCTCTGCAAGCGGCTTAGTATGTCGCGTGACATAGGCCGCCTATGTCGCGTGACATAACTAGCCACTTTGCGTAATCTCAAAGAATCGAGAGCTACAGAGGTAACAAGGCCTTAAAATAGCCAAGTTACTTCACCAATAGATCTCAGAGAGCATGTTTATCAATAATGAACACTTCAAGAGGGTGTGGATATAAGGGATCCACACTCATCTTGAGTGTTCATGCAAACTCAAGTCAAACCGGAGCTTTTATATGAAATGTAATGAAATAAAATGTGGATCTGGGATGTAATGAAATAAAGTATGCAACTTTAATCAGAATACTACATTATAAATGCATTTAGCATAGAGATTTCACATTTGAATGAAAATAGAGAGTGGAAAAGGGTAGAAATTCGTTACCCTTGAAGATCCACAACTCCTATATCAAGTTAGATATAGGAGCCTTCTAGCGTCCTCCTCCGGAGTTGATGTCCAGCCTTGAATCCGTGAGAACCTTGGGTTCTTGATGTGTATAGGAAGTGTGTGTGTGTGGGAAGTGTGTGTGTGATTGATTTGAGAGGATTAGTGTGATTTGGGGGGTATGTGAGGAGAGGGGAGGCTTCTGGGCGTATTCCCTATAGAGGGGGACCGAGGGTGGAAGAGGTGTGTAAAATGAGAGGTGAAGGCCTCTATTTATAGGTCTGCATGGGCTTGTTATGTCGCACGACATAACAAGCCATAATCTTTCCTTCTAGAAACATGCAAGGTGGCATGGTTCTAGAACTTTTCCTGGCTGGTTATGTCGCACGACATAAGTAGCCACATGCAGTTCCTTCTAGAAACATGCAAGGTGGCAGGTTTCTAGAAGGTTTCATGGCCTATTATGTCGCACGACATAAGTAGCCACATCTGGATCCTTCTAGAAACATGCAAGGTGGCAGTCTTCTAGAAGGGAATTCCTCATGAAATAAAAACGGGTTTCTTTGGCTCCAAGCAGTCTCTTATCCCCTTAGGTGATTTGAAACAGTTCCGGAATTGTTCCGGAACTCTAGGAAAGTCCGGGGAATTACCGGAAAACTTGCCGGAATTGCCGGGAAACTTAACCGGAAGGCATGAGCCAGATTTGGGTACTTACAACTCTGAGGAAGATCCGTGCAAATTCATCGAACAACGAGATGGCGAGGGCGAAGGAAGAGAGGTGAGCACATGAGACACGAGGTGGGGAGTTGATAAGCCCCAATTTGAGAAGGATGTCAGTCAATTTTCTCACTTCGATTAATTTAAACATTAGTCATTTCAAAGCATTAGTCGGTGAGCAGCACAAGTGATCATTTGGAATAAGACCATTTCAATCGAGTGTAACGCAGGTGTGCAAGCGATGTCTCGAGTCTAGCAAGAATAGAAACAAAGATTTTTATCACTGCAACGCAAAAACTGGTCCAACTTGGACTTGACAGACTCATGTCCAACAGCGGACATTCTAGATCCTACGAGGACTGATCGACTGCATCAACTTCGGATGGGAGGAAGAGCATTGTTGCCATCGGTGGGGTGAGGAACCTTCTCAATCTTTTTGTCATTCACAAATTGTCCTCCTTAGCAATCTGAGCAAACAACCGGGCCTACCGCTCGCGAGGAAAAAATAGCTTCACAGGTAGCTCGCCTCTTTTCGATGGACACACCCTTTGTACTCTGCGAACCCATAGGCTACGAACCTCCAGACTGGTGGGCCATAATCTTCTCTGCATCGAGCGTTTTGGATTCCGAATCAGATGGACGACTGCTCAGGCACTTGAACTGCTTCAGCCTCGGGAATGTGGACCAATGAGCACCGGGAACGAGAGCACACACCCAACTTGTCATAGCCTTACAGAGGTTAGAGCGTGTATAGACGGAGGGTAGAGAACTTTGAGAAGGTATGGGAGAGGGAAGAGATGGACTCATGCAACATCTTATTAATCTTCAAGTAGAAATCGGTGTCTTTTAAGTCCTATGAACGGTTGGAAAAGGCTAATCCTTTATTTCACGCAATCTAGATCTCGGGGGAACCTATGGACACATCATTCACAAATACACCAAATGCGTTGAGTCAAAATTAATAATAAGCAATGATACCTAATCAAAACCGAAGCATTTATAGGACGGACGAGCAGCCCCAATTTCTGGAGAAATTTGGGCAGCATAACTGGTATTCCTGAAGAATTTCAAGGAAAAATCCGATATGACCTCTCGTCGGTCCATGTTGACAAAGCGACATGATATCTCGTTAGAACATGTCGTGGAAAGGACATGTCCTTTCGTGAAACCATGTTGCGATGGTAACATGCCCACACGTGCTAGGTTTTGGGATAGGTACGAAGGCCTTTTAAAAATTTTGAAGCAATTCATATTAGGGTATTTTTGAAAATGGCATGTCAAAACAAATCATTTTGGGTAAGGTTAAATGTGTGGTGCCACCTATAACGCGCTAGGGGGATGGGTTTGACATTAGGAGCTCAAGCGTAGGCGAATATTATCACCATCCGCGATGCCGTCAATCGCACCCGAGGGTTCTAGATCTACGTGGTGTAGTGTGCGGATGACTATCTTCCTTTATTTGCGAAAAATGATTTTTTTTTATTTGAAAAGGGGTGATAAAAGAAAATAACACACACACTCCCACAGAGTACAATAATCAAGGATCAATAATATTGATCATGGGGGACTGCCCCACAATCACAACCTGTACCAAGGAGATATAATCCTGCTGAGTGGCATCTTCTGTCGCGCTACACAGGACATCAAAGGTACGCTTTGTCGCGTGACAGAAGGAGTCACATTGCCAGAACCCTGAACAAAAGCAGAATAACCAGCCCCAGCCTCCAAGCACAATGCAATGACTCAGCCCCAGCACTAGCAAAAACTCAACAGGAAGCAAGGAAGGGGGAGGGAATAAAGCAAAGCAATAAAATGCATTTTAGGCACATAGAATGTCACACAACCAAGCACACACAAATGAATGTAATGAATGTTGAATAATAACGAAAGTTTGACCCACTTTTGAAAAACAAGTTTCAAGTCCCCAGCGGAGTCGCCACTGAATGAACGCTCGCCGAAAAAATATAAAGAATAGGAGTCGCCACGCCGTTTTAGAGGAAACATTGAAAACCTTTTGAAAATGTGAAAATGGGTTCGGGGGTCAAGTTACGTGTTGGGAAGAACCGAGAGTTCACCCAACACGCCTCGTCCGTAGACGAGTCTTTCTATGTTCAACATTCAATTCATCCAAATGTGTGTGCAAAATGTGTGTAACAAGATATGTGTAAAATGCATAAGAGTGCTTTGTTTTATTAATCAACAAGGGGAAATACAACTTGTGAGCCATTGACTCTGGGAGGCCACATCCCACTTACAAAGAGGACAAACAGAACTTACAACTGAAATTGAACCTGCTGCAGAGGACTCATTGTGTCACGTGACACAGGATCTGAAGGATCAATGGTGTCGCGTGACAAAACAAAGCAATCTGCAGATGTTTTACAAAACTCACACTGCAGCAACACCATGATACCACATAATGTGAACACAGGGATCAACATTTACAACTGAAATAACAGTCTCTGCCAGTGTTCTAAAAATCGGCCTAGGCGGCCGCCTAGGCGGCGCCTAGGCGCTAGGCGGCGGCCGGGCGCCGCGACTTTAGGCTAGGCGGGGCAATTAGGCGCTAGGCGGGCTAGGCGGGGCTAGGCGGTCTAGGCGGCTGGGCGGGATTAGGCGGGACTAGGCGGGGCTAGGCGGGGCCTAGGCGGGATTGGGCGGTCGAAGAGTTGGCGTTCGAGTTTTTAGATGCGTTCGACCGTAACGGGTGTAACTTTTGATTTCGGAGGAGTTACGGGACGCACAGCTGAAATTACCCGGGATTTCGCGCGGACGCGAAATGCGGTTGTCTTTCGCGGAGGGTTGGTGTCTGAGACCTCGCTTCATGGGAAGGAACAAAATGAGGAGTCGCCACGCGGTTTTTGTATTTTGAGCCCAAACGTTGAGAAACGGCTTTTGTGAAAAGGTGTCGTTTTTATTGGTAGCAAAAACTTAGGAAAAGGCTTTGAAAACGGGGATCATTTTTATTGGCGGCAAAAGCAGTAAAAGCTTTTTGTACCAGAGATTGTTAGGTTCGGAGGTCAAGTTACGTTTCGGGTAGAGTATTACGAGATCGCCCGAAACGCCTCGCATGACGAGTCTTTCTACCTTTCTCGAAATCGTGTGTGTGTGTGTGTGTGTGTCTTTTGAAATGGGGGCTTGAATGACAAGCTTAATCTTGGTTTGAATGACAAACGTTGATTAGGTGACTTTGTTTGAAAAGACGAGCGTTTGAATGACAAACGTCGGTTTTGAGTTTGAAATGAGCGTTTGCGTGGCAAACGTCGACTTTGAGCCATACGAGTCATTGTTAACGATTTTTACGGGAAAAATGCATATTAAATAATTTTAAGTGTCAAATGGCGGCTTTGAGTTTGAAGATGAGCGTTTGGATGCCAAACGTCATTTCGCGCGTTTTGAAAGAGAGTTCGAAGGTCGAACTCCGGTTTTGAACCGGGCATTACATTGTTAACGATTTTACGGGAAAAACGTATTAAATGATATGCAATCAACGAATCGGGTTGCGACTCGGACTTTGAAAAGTAAATACTATCACGATCCAAACGGGTCGGACTTTGTAAATGACAGTATTTAAAGTGCGGTATCAACGGAATCAAACGATCCGGAATTGTAAATGACGATCGACGAGTCAAACGACTCGGAATTGTAAATGACGATCAACGAGGCCAATCGGCTCGGAATTGTAAAGTACGATCAACGAGCCAAACAGCTCGGAATTGTAAAGTTGCATGAAAGTAAAGGACGTTCGACGGATCAAACAATCCGGAATTGTAAATGAGAATTTAAATGACGATCGACGGATCAAACGATCCGGAATTGGTAAATGACATAAAAGTAAACGGAACGGGGTCGGAACGCCGTTTTAATCCGAGATTACTTCTCTTACGGGAAGAGAAGAGGATCAGGGACTAAAACGTATCGGACCCCGTTAGACGATGACGTCTACATTTTGAGAGTGAGAGAGGGAGCTACCTATGGCTAGGGTCGGCTCCTTTGGCTCGAGAGGTGTGTACGGGACACGGAAAGTGATTCGAAAGGTGTTTCGGAAGTGTTTGGGCAGAGTTTCCCCTTTTATTTGGTGTTTAGAAACCTAGGAATTTGGGCAGCGTTTCGACTTGTGTCGGTTTAGCTTGAGGATCAGAATCTACCGACGAGTAGCACGAGGGCCCCCGAAGAGTAGAGAATTCCGCCGACGAGTAGCACGAGGGCCCCCGAAGAGCGGAAGAATGACAAGCCTTTTTGTGCTTGGGGTGGAGGGAGGAGAATTTGGTGTGTTAAAAATGAGAGTAGAAGGGAGTATTTATAGGGTGGAAATGAAGGAGGAGGGAGGAGAAACTTGGTGGGTAAGTTTTCTTTACTTAGCATGGTGGGTTACTTTGCTTAACCTGATGGGTTTCTGCCCTGCAGAAAGAGTCCGGTCGGACCTCTCTTGCATTTGGGGGGTATTTTGGTCATTTGGCCTTGAATGTGACACGTCTTTCTAAGCTGTAGAAAGAGTCCGGCCGGACTATAACTGAAATTGGCTATATTTCCTGATTTGAACAAGTTACATGCATAGATCTTGTTCTCGCGTTCGATTTGATATGTGGTGGGCCCAAAACGGAGTTCGTATGAGGGAGTTATGACCTCCGGAAGGTCGAGACGCTCGAAAACGGGAAATCTAATCCGGAAGACCCCGAAAAGTACGTTTTCGGGGAAAGCCATACTTTTACGTGTGATAACGTGTGTTGAGTACGCTTTGATGTCGGGATGCACGGGGCGATCACGAGGATGTCTCGTTGACTCGAGCGAGGAACTTAACGGGTTCGGTTAACTTGCAGGATTTTGGCGACGTCCGGGATTTGGGTACTTACATTAGCCCCTCGGGCGACGGCACTTTCGAAGGAAGTGGGGTCGTCGAAAAGATAAGGATCCAAATCGGGGATGCCTTATGGAGAGACACAGGCGGTCAAATGGTGGACCCTTAGTAAAGGATTCCTACGTATCCGGCGGGAATCAAGCCGATCGTAGTTCACGGTGTGAGGAAATTGGTAGGGCCTCGACACATGGGGAATGATTAGGAGGAGTTCGTCACGAGAGAAGCTGTTTGGAGGCGTCTAAACCGAGGAGACTATTTGAAGGCGTACGAACCTAAGTGAGACCATTGCGAGGCATCCGAACACGAATGGAGACTATTGTGAGGCGTACGAACCTAAGTGAGACCATTGCGAGGCATCCAAACCTTAATGGAGACTATTGTGAGGCGTACGAACCTAAGTGAGACCATTGCGAGGCATCTCGAACTGAATGGAGACTATTGTGAGGCGTACGAACCTAAGTGAGACCATTGCGAGGCATCCGAACACGAATGGGAGACTATTGTGAGGCGTACGAACCTAAGTGAGACCATTGCGAGGCATTCGAACTGAATGGAGACTATTGTGAGGCGTACGAACCTAAGTGAGACCATTGCGAGGCATCCGAACTGAATGGAGACTATTGTGAGGCGTACGAACCTAAGTGAGACCATTGCGAGGCATCCGAACTTGAATGGAGACTATTGTGAGGCGTCGAACCTAAGTGAGACCATTGCGAGGCATCCGAACTGAATGGAGACTATTGTGAGGCGTACGAACCTAAGATTTACGAAACTTACGAGGCGTGGTTGAACTTTACGAGGGAGATGAGTGAATCTCACGAGGGAGATGGAGTGAATCTCACGAGGGAGATGGTTTGATTCTCACGAGGGAGATGGGCCGAATCTCACGAGGGAGATGGAGTGAATCTCACGAGGAGACGGGTGAATCTGCGAGGAGATGGCCCGAATCTCACGAGGGAGATGGGAGAATCTCACGAGGGAGATGGGTGAATCTCACGAGGGAGATGACTGAATCTCATGAGGGAGATGGGAGAATCTCACGAGGGAGATGGGTGAATCTCACGAGGGAGATGGGTGAATCTCACGAGGGAGATGACTGAATCTCACGAGGGAGATGGGTGAATCTCACGAGGGAGATGACTGATTCTCACGAGGGAGAATAATAGAAAAGAATCTCACGAGGAGATGAAGAGATGCAAAATCTCGGGAAGGATCTACGAGGGAGATGGGTGAATCTCACGAGGAGATGGCGATTCTCACGAGGGAGAATAATAGAAAAGAATCTCACGAGGAGATGACGAGATGCAAAATCTCGGGGAAGGATCTCGCAGGGAGATGGGTGAATCTCACGAGGGAGATGGTTTTGAAAGTCTCGGGTTCGACGGAAATGGTTATGAAGGTTCCGAGTTCGACGGAAATGGTTTTGAAGGTTTCGAGTTCGACGGAAATGGTCTTGAAGGTTCCGGGTTCGACGAAAATGGTGTTTGGGCTTACGATGATGGCCGAAGAGGGATTGTTGTGCGGGCTTACCTTGATGGCCGCTGAAGTGGGATTGTTGTGCGGGCTTACCTTGATGGCCACTGAGGTGGGACGATCGGGCTTACGAGTGGCGGGGAGATTGTTGCAAGGCGTTCGTGCCTTGGGGTGAAGCTTATTGCGAGGAAGAATTGTTGCAAGGCGTTCGTGCCTTGGGGTTCGGGCTTAGTGCCGAGCTAGAAGGAGAATTGTTGCAAGGCATTCGTGCCTTGGGTTCGAAGCTTATGCATTTAGCAGAAGGAGAAATGTTACCAAGCGTTCGTGCCTTAGGGTTCGGGCTTATTGCGAGTTTGCCCTTAGAAGGAGAAATGTTGCAAGGCGTTCGTGCCTTGGGGTTCGGGCTTATGCGAGTGCCCATAGAAGGAGAATTTTTGCAAGGCGTTCGTGCCTTGGGGTTCGGGCTTATTGCACCTTTTGAAGAGAAATTGTTGCACAAGGCATTCGTGCCTTGGGGTTCGGGCTTATTAAATTTCTGTAGAGAAGGAGAATTGTTGCAAGGCGTTCGTGCCTTGGGGTTCGGGCTTGCTGCGGCTGCCGAAGGAGAAATGTTGCAAGGCGTTCGTGCCTTGGGGTTCGGGCTTGTGCGGGTGCAGAAGGAGAAATGTTGCAAGCGTTCGTGCCTTGGGGTTCGGGCTTATTGCGAGCTGCTTAGAAGGAGAAATGTTGCAAGGCATTCGTGCCTTAGGGTTCGAGCTTATTGCGGTTTGCCGAAGGAGAAATGTTGCAAGGCATTCGTGCCTTAGGAGTTCCGGGCTTATTGCAAAGGCTGCCGAGGAAGTGACGTTAGGTGAAAACCCGCTGTGGAATTTTGACGTCGGGAGGCGGAATTGTGATTTGATGTCAGAAGGCGAGAGTGGCGTTTGAATGTCAAAGCGTCAAGCGAATATAACGTCGCAGGACGGAATTGCTTCAGAATGTCAGGAGACATGATTGAGCGTTTGAATGTCAAACGTCAGCTGAAATTTAACGTGCGGAGACGGAATTGTAGCTGGAATGTTCGTAGACATGATTGAGCGTTTAGTGTCAACGTCAGTGAAATTTAACGTCCTGGAGACGGAATTATAGCAGAATGTCAGGGGATATGATTGAGCATTTGAATGTCAAACGTCGGCAGGAATTTAACGTGCAGGCGAGATTGTGATTTGATGTCCGAAAACGGGAGTGAGTGGCGTTTGAATGTCAAACGTCAGCTGGGAATATAACGTCGAAGCGGAATTATGGCAGAATGTTCGGAGAGACATGATTGGCGTTTGAATGTCAAAACGTCAGCTGGAAATGCTGCAGACGGGTTATAGCAGAATGTTCGTAGACATGATTGAGCGTTTGAGTGTCAACGTCAATTGAGAATTGCGGAGAACGGAATTGTAACTGTAAGCAGAATGTCCGGAGACATGATGAGCGTTTGAATGTCAAGCGTCGGCGAATTGCGTGGAAGCAGATTGTGATTTGATGTCGTGGTGAGATAGCGGCGTCAGCGGGAAATATGCGTCTGGAGCGAATTGTAAGCGGAATGTGGAGAACATGATTGGCGTTTGAATGTCAAGCGTCAGGAAAATTGCGTGCAGAAGCGGAATTATAGCCAGAATGTTCGTAAGCATGATTGAGCGTTGAAGTGTCAACGTCGGTGAAATTTGCGTACGGAAACGGAATTATGGAATGTCAGGGGACATGATTGGCGTTTGAATGTCAAACGTCAGGCAGAATTGCGTCACGAGACGAGGTGTGATTTGATGTCCGAAGAAGCAGGAGGCATTTGAATGTCAAAGCGTCAAGCGGGAATATAACGTCAGGCGGAATTGTGGCAGAATGTCAGGAACATGATTGAGCGTTTGAATGTCAAAGCCAGCGGGGAATTAACTTGTCTATGACGGAACAGGTTATAGCTTCAGAATATTAAACGTAGGAAACATGATTGAAGTGTTTGAGTGTCAAGCGTCAGTGAAATTCTTGTCTGGAAGCGGAATTATGGCAACCCAGAATGTCAGGGAGACATGATTGAAAGCGTTTGAATGTCCAGCGTCAAGCGCTAAAAGTACGTAACGGAGAGCGAATTGTGATTTGATGATCAAAGAAGACAGGAGTGGCGTTTGAATGTCAACGTCAGCGCGGAATATCTCTTGTCCCAGAAACGGAATTATGGCTTCAGAATGTCCAGGAGATGATTGAGCGTTGAATGTCGGCAAACGTCGGCCCCAGAATGCTAACGTGGGACGGAAGGAATTGCTTCGCTGGAAGTGTTGTTCGTAGACATGATTGAGCGTTTAAGTGTCAAACGTGGTGAAATTGAGTAACGTGCAGATGCAGGAATTATGAATGTCTAGGGGACATGATTGAAGCGTTTAGATGTCAGCTCGAAGCGTTGTGAATGTCAACGTGCAGATGGCCAGAAAGTGATTGCAGAGGCAGTGTATTGTCAGAAGAAGCGAGGAGTAGGCGTTGGAATGTCAAATCTTGGCCAGGAACTCTAACTTGTACGAAGCCAAATTATGGCAGAATTCAAATATCCGGAGAGCGTGAATTAAGGCGTTTGAAGATCAACGTCCAACATCCAGCCCAGAAATTCTGTCCCGTGCGGAACGCGAATTATATACTTGCTTGGATTCATGTTCGTGAAACATGATTGGCATTTAGTGTCAAACGTAACGTCAGTGAAAATTGCGTCACGTCTGAAGCAAGCGAATTATGGCAGAATATCCGGGGATGATTGGCGTTGAATGTCCAAGCGTCGGCGAATTGCGTCTGCGAAGCGGTGTGATTGATGTCCCGAAGAACGAGGTAAACATTTGAATGTCCAACGTCAGCTGTGCAGGAATATAACGTGCGGAAGCGGAATTGCCAAGCTGGAGATATGGGAGACATGATTAGCGTTTGGATAATGTCAACGTCGGCCCAGGAGAATTTAACGTACTGGGGCAGGAATTATGCTTGGAATGTTAAATGTAGTGATTGAGCGTTTAGTGTCAACGTCAATTGATTGAAATTTAATGTCACGAAGCGATTATGCTTAACTGGAATGTCACAGGGGACATGATTGAGCGTTTGAATCTACGTCAGCCAGCCCGAATTTGCGTGCAGAGCGTCTGTGATTGAGGCAGTGTCGATTTGATATTAGAGCGCAGGTGGCGTTTGAATGTCGGCACGTCGGCCCAGGAATGTCTAACGTGCAGAAGCGAATTATGTAAGCAGAATATGGAACACGTGATTGGCATTTGTTTGAATGTCAACGTCAATCAGCGTCATTGAAATTTAACACGTCACAGAGAAGCGAATTATACTCCTGCTTCAAATAATTCGTAAGAAACTGAAACATGATTGGCGTTGAAGTGTCAACGTCAGTGAAATTGCGTCTCGAAGCGGAGACGGGTTATAGCCAGAATGTCGGAGACATGATTGATTGGCGTTGAATATCAACTTGTCAGCTTGTCGGCCCCAGAATTGCTTGTCTGAACGAATTGTGATTGATGTCAGAAACGGAAGTGTAGCATTTGAATGTCAACGTCATTCCAGAATATAGCATGCAGAACGCGAATTGCTTGGCAGAATGTCCGGGAGAATTTGCGATTGGCGTTTGAATGTCAAGCGTCGGCGAAGGCCTAACGTGCGTGCAAGCGGAACGGGTATTGCTTGCAGAATGTTCGTGGACACGTGATTGGCGTTTGAAGTGTCAACGTCGGTGGAGAAATTGCGTACTTGTCACAGAGAAACGGAATTATGGCTTAGAATGTTGAGGACATGATTGGGCGTTTGAATGTCAACATCAGCTGAAATTTAACGTCTCTGAAGCGAAAGGTGTGATTGTCTATGTCGAAGCGAGATTGGCGTTTGAATATCAGCGTCATTTGAATATCAGTGCGGAGGCAGGTATACTTGGAATGTCGTGAACGCCAATTGGCGTTGAATTGTCAAGCGTCAAGCGAATTGCGTCAGAGCAGTATACGCCAGAAGCGTTCGAAAGTCTGCATGATTGGCCAGTTGAAGTACTTGTCAGCTTGAAACGTGAAATTGCGTGCTGAAGCGGAATGTATAGCTGAACGCGCGTTGGCGTTTGAAGTGTCAGCGTCAATTGAAATTGCGTGCAGAGCGGAATTGTAAGCAGAATGTCGGGGGCGTGATTGGCGTTCTGAATGTCAGCGTCACATGATGGGCGTTAGTCATCAGCGTCAGCGCGTTAAATGGAGCGAGATTGTGATTGATGTCCGAAAACGCGAAAGTGTAAGCGTTTGAATGTCAACGTCGGTTAGAGGTAAATAAGCGTTTGATATCGAAAATCGGCAAAACAGGACTGGATATGTAAATGGCGTTTGAATGTCAAACGTCGACTTGAAAGAAGTGGTTGAATATCCAAGCGTGGCCAGGTTTGATTGAGTCAACGTGGCCAAAATTAATTGCGTCAGAACGCGCGTTAGCGTGAGACTATAATTAGCGGAAATTGTCAGAGCGAGCGTTACGTTAGTAATTGGCCAAATTGAAGTGCCGTGCACGGAGGCAGCGTTAGTGAAAAACTCTTGCTGACTTGGCCCACCTGCAAGGAGAGGGGGTCGGTTGATGTGTCCACTTTCCCGAAGTAGGGAGATGGCGAGATGTGAAATCTCGGGAGAGGATCTCACGAGGAGAATGTGAGGAAGGTCTCACGAGGGAGATGGCGAGATACTCTCGGGAAGGAATCTCACGGGGGAGATAGCGAGATGTAGGATCTCGAAAAGGAATCTCACGAGGAGATAGCGAGATGTAGGATCTCGAAAAGGAATCTCACGGGGATATAGCGAGATGCGGGAATCTCGGAAAAAATCTCACGGGGAGATAGCGAGATGCGGAATCTCGGGAAGGAATCTCGCGGGGAGATAGCGAGATGCGAGATCTCGGAAAGGAATCTGTGGGGAGATAGCGAGATGCGAGAATCTCGGAAGGAATCTCACGGGGAGATGGCGAGATGCAAAATCTTGGAAAAGGAATCTCACGGGAGATAGCGAGATCACGAGAATCTGAAGGAATCTCGCGGAGATGGCGAGATGCGGAATCTCGAAAAGGAATCTCAGGAGATGGCGAGATGCGGAATCTCGGAAAGGAATCTCACGGAGATAGCAGAGATGCGGAATCTCGGAAGAAATCTCACGGGGAGATGGCGAGATACGAAATCTCGAAAGGAATCTCACGGGGAGATAGCGAGATGCGAGAATCTCGGAATCTCACGAGGGAGATAGCGAGATGTAGAATCTCGGAAAGAAATCTCAGGAGATGGCGAGATGCGAGAATCTCGGGAAGGAATCTCACGGGGAGATGGCGAGATGCGGAATCTCGGGAAGGAATCTCGAGATAGCGAGATGCAGAATCTCGGAAAGGAATCTCACGGGGAGATGGCGAGATGCGAAATCTCAGAAAGGAATCTCACGGGGAGATAGCGAGATGCAGAATCTCGGGAAGGAATCTCACAGGGAGATAGCGAGATGTAGAATCTCGGAAAGAAATCTCACAGGGAGATAGCGAGATGTAGAATCTCGGAAAGGAATCTCACGGGGAGATGGCGAGATGCGGAATCTCAGGAAGGAATCTCACGGGGAGATAGCGAGATGTAGAATCTCGAAAAGGAATCTCACGAGGAGATGGGTAATCTCACGAAAAGATGGGTAATCTCTCTAAGAGATGGGTAATCTCACGAAAAGATGGGTAATCTCACGAAAAGATGAGTAATCTTACGAAAAGATCGATAATCTCTCTAGAAGATGGGTAATCTCACGAAAAGATGGGTAATCTCACGAAAAGATCGATAATCTCTCTAGAAGATGGGTAATCTCACGAAAAGATGGGTAATCTCACGAAAAGATGGGTAATATTTCTAGCAGATGGGTAATCTCTCTAAAAGATGGATAATCGCTTTCTCGTCTTCATCGGCTCTCATCAGGTTCCCTCATTTGTCGGTTCCTTTGGCCGAAGTAGTGGGTGAGTCGGCTGAGTCGGAGGTTAGGTATGCCTTTAGCAGGTTCCCCTTTTGCGGGGCTTTGCCTTGGTCTTTGGCGAGCCTCTTGTTTTTACGATGTCGAGTTTGGTGTTGGCATATAGCAGAGCCTACTGTAGTGTGGTCCTTGACTTTGATGACTTGGTGTTAGCCTTGTAACCTTTTAGCCCGAGATCTGGATGAAGTTCATGAGTTTCATCATCTTCATAGGCGGGAGGATTTTGTCGAAATAGTGGAAGGTCCCGCAGCTGCATATTTGGATTTTGGAGGTCTCAGTGAATCCAGTTAATGCCATGTCGTCATTATGCTTGATTTCTATTTGGAATGTCGTTGGTGTAGGTCCCCGGTGGTAGCCATTTATCGCGTAGACTTTAGTTAGCTCGTTGCCTTGCATGAACTTGAGAGCATTGGTGAAGGTGGATACCATTTGATGCAGGGATAGGCTGGAGTGATAGGAATGTCAACACTTGAAAGTCGGTGGGGATCACCCGCTTATAGCCGAACGAGATATTTAGAAGTAGCAACAGAAGCTGTGCGGAAGTAGAATCGTAGGCCTTGACGGTGGCAGATGAAGGCTTCAAATCTATAGGCTTGATGTCAAGCGAGTTCATCCTCTTGGCGGGCAAGACATTCATTCCGAGAACCTTCGTCTACCAACACTTGAAGGAAAGCGACAGCTCGTCAGTGACTGTGATGTAGCTCGGCTCATAATTTTGGCGGAGTCCAAATCTGAGGGTGATAATGTTGCCAGTGGATGTTGCCGTCATCTGATTACTTCTTGGAGTTGTGTCAGGGACCATGGTGCGGGCCAAACTTTCCTCTAGCTTGAGCTTGTGAGGGTATGAAGAGGTGGCCGAGAGATTAAAGGAAATGTTCGCTGAGTCTACTTGGTGAGTGAGGATCGGGTCCTCCAACATTTGAGAGGTAGAGGTTTTGGTGGTGCCTCAGTTGCTTTGAGTTTGATGAGTTGAACTTTGGTTTTATCCTTACGTTTTATGCTTCTTGTTAGCGATAAGGTTGCCGAGATTGGAGACTTTCTTGTGTCACGATGCAGCGTGTGTTGTCGCGGAGATATTTTGCTTTCCCACCCCTTTAGGTTACGAAAGGCTGTCTTGTTTGAAGGAAGGAAGACTTCTTTGGAAAACTTCCTTTCAATACTATTGTTACTAGAGGTGTCATGAGGATTGATTACGATGTCGAGGCGTATCTAGAAGCCCCAATTCGATTAAGACCATGTGGCGAAAGATGCTTACGACAAGACCCCGATGTCGAAACTCAAGGTAGACCCTTGGGATGAAAAAACTCTCTTTGCATGGCAAAGCCCGATCTGAAGAAATGACTTGGTGAAGCCCCGGTTTGAAGGAATCGCGGTCATCGTGGGGATTCTAGAGTGAATACGATGCGGCCCAATCGAGTTGAACTCCATGTGGCTGACGAGGCAAGTCCTTGATTTTTTTCGATTGGTCAACCAAAGTGTATAAGAGGAATGGCTTGTAATGTATACGTGCAAGAGACGTATTTTAGAGAAGTGGGAATGAATCCCGATTTTATGTGGATGCCTAGTTTAATGCGAGCACCAAAACTCGCTTTAGGTTTGACTCTTTTGGAGGAGTAGGGCGTAGAGAGTTTGGAGCTTGATGTATGGAAGCTCTTCTTGGCGAGAGACAGAGTGTTTAGCTCTAATTTTCCTATTATCGTAGAAAAGAAGACTTGTCGAGACATCGAAAACATGTTTTATCCATAATGATCACAAGATTGCTTTAAACCCTTTGTTAATGTTCGGGTTGTTCAACCATTAATCCCAATATGAACAAATGTCTTGATTACTGAAAGTCCCGATGTCGCGGATCAAAGTTGGTTTGTATGTGAAAAAGAAAGGTCGGCGTATAGGGAAGGTCATTGATGAGACCGGAGTTAGGATTTGTATGTGTTTAGCTATGGACCGTTTTGTTTGCCCTAGGTTCTCCTCGGTGTAAGGAGCTCGAGTGTTACAGCGAAGCAGTGCTTGAAGCTCAGGAAAAAGGTATAAACATTTGTGGTCCTCTTGGTGAAAAGGCTCGGATGGGATGTTTGGATGATGAGAGTACGGGCCTCGAGTGATTCCTTGACAAGTCGTTGTTGGCGCTTCTTGGGTGATTCCATTGCTTCTTGGTCGGCTTCTTTCAGGGAGAAAGAATTCGAATGTAGCGTAAGGGCTTATGATGTATTTTTGCCTTTGCTTTGACCGCTCCATTGTTATCGACAACCTCCATTCTTTGAGCTTTAATTTTGTTTGCCCATACGCCGAGCTTGTGATTGGCGGTCTTTGGAGTCCTTCGCCTCACTTTTTTTTTTGAAGTTCTCGCTTTGAACTTTTCTCTCTCTTTTTTTTCTTTTTTTCTTTTTGAAGTTCTTGTTTGAACTTTTCTCTCTCTTTTTTTTTTTGAAGTTCTTGTTTGAACTTTTCTCTCTCTCTTTTTTTTTTTTGAAGTTCTTGAGACAAAGGCATGCTCCTAGCGAACTTTCTCTCGATGTACACACGAGGGCGAAGGCGAGCTCAGGGTTGTTGTCGACATGGGGTCAATCTTCGATGTTGAAGTGACCTTTTGTTGTTCCTTGATATTGCCGCCGTCGTTGACTTGGTCAAGGTGATGAGTGGGATGTGTTTTAGAAGTGTGTGGCTTGATGGAGGCCTTTGTGGGGTAAGGAAAGTGTATGGGGAGGGCACCAATTGACTTTCTCATACCGATTAATCGAACATTAGTTATTTCAGAGATTATGTGTTGAGCAATGCAAGTGATCATTTAGGATATAACCATTTCATTAGTTGTAATGTAGGAATTGTGCAAATAATGTCTCAAGTCTAGCAAGAAGAGAAAAAAGACACTTATTTATAGAAAATTTAAGATTATCTACAATGTCAGGCGGACTTGATTGAACGAGGAAAGTACTAGAACCTACGAAGGTTGACGAAAGACAATTGACAAATCTCGAGATAGGTGCCCCTACTCTACATTTGCTCTTTTGTTCTTTGGCACCGGCGTTGCAGGGGCGCTTGAGCTTTCCATCTTACGTTAACTTCCGAGTTCCATACACGCGAGCCAAGCGTGATCGGTTTGTGCCCATAATCTGTTGGAAGTGGAGGATTTGAGGCCATGGGAAGCAGTGGAGGCAGGTCTGAAGTTGTCCGAAGAAATGGGTCGGAAAAGTCACGGGGACGAAACTTGATGACTCGACATATTGAGAGAAGAGAAGTGAACACAGGAGGATTTCGAGGATATTAGGATCTATTTGAGATGGTCAGCTACTTGCGTAGTTGTATTAGTGAAAGGGGTATTATTGGCTTGGCCAGCCATTAAGGGAGTGCTTTGAGAGGTGGCGTATGAAGCCTTGGTGGGTTCATTTCCCTTGATTTGAAGGCATCCCATAAGTTGGCACGGAGGGAGGAACACAGTGGAAGGTTTGAGGAGTTGATCGGGAGGGCTCGTCGTCCTCGTCGAGAACAAAAGTACCGTCCCGGAAATTTGGGGATAGCTGCTATACCTTGCCCATTCGAAGCTGTACCACGAAATTCGGTGATCTTCTTTACGCCTTTTGTGAACCTCAAAGGCTCGGATGGCTTCTTCCGATGTCATATCATCTTAGGTGGCGGGGAGTCCGTCCACTGTCACGATTTCTCAGTGAGTCTCGACATGTCGAAAAGTAAGTCTGAGGGCGAAGCGAGAACGATCGTGCGCCGTAGTTGTAATTTTGGTGAGCGCCGGCCGGAATTCCTGAACCACTCTACATTCACTATAGAGGAAAGAGTATAGCTTAGTTTTCGGAAGGGTATGTGGCTCAAGGCTTTAAGGCTCGAAAATTAGACCGTGAAAGGTCGAGAATAATGTTTTGACCGTGAAAGGTCGGGATTGAATATTTAAGATCAGACTGCGGAGGTCTCGATTGTAGATCGGAGATCGAACCGCGAAGGTCGGGATCGACTATTTGAGATCGGACCGCGAAGGTCTCGATTGGAGATCGGAGATCAGACCGCGAAGGTCGGGATCGACTATTTGAGATCGGACCGTGAAGGTCTCGATTGGGAGATCGAGAGATCGAACCGCGAAGGTCGGGATCGACTATTTGAGAATGGACCACGAAGGTCGGGATTGGAGATCGAAGATCGGATCGCGAAGGTCGGGATCGACTTTTGAGATCGGATCGTGAGGGTCGCGATTGGAGATCGGAGATCGGACCGCGAAGGTCGGGATTAGCTATTTGAGATCGGACCACGAAGGTCGGGATTAGCTATTTGAGATCGGACCGCGAAGGTCTCGATTGGAGATTGGAGATCGGAGATCGGACAACGAAGGTCGGGATTGACTTTTGAGATCGGACCGCGAAGGTCTCGGTTGGAGATCGGAGATCGGACCGCGAAGGTCGGGATTGACTATTTGAGATCGGACCGCGAAGGTCTCGATTGGAGATCGAAGATCGGACCGCGAAGGTCGGGATTGACTTTTTGAGATCGGACCGCGAAGGTCTCGATTGGAGATCGGAGATCGGACCGCGAAGGTCGGGATTGACTATTTGAGATCGGACCGCGAAGGTCTCGATTGGAGATCGAAGATCGGACCGCGAAGGTCGGGATCAACTTTTGAGATCGGACCGCGAAGGTCTCGATAGGAGAGTGGAGATCGGACCGCGAAGGTCTCGATTGGAGATCAGAGATCGGACCGCGAAGGTCGGGATTGGAGATTGGAGATCGGAGATCGGACCGCGAAGGTCGGGATTGGAGATCAGAGATCAGACCGCGAAGGTCGGGATTGGCTATTTGAGATCGGACCACGAAGGTCTCGATTGGAGATCGAAGATCGAACCACGAAGGTCAGGATTGACTACTTGAGATCGGACAGCGAAGGTTGGGATCGAGGATTTGAAATCGGACCATGAGGGTCGCGATTGAGGGTTGGACCGCGAAGAGTCGGGTGCGATTTGAAATCGGACCGTGAGGGTCGCGATTGAGATTGGGCCGCGAGTCACGATTTGAAGTGAAATCGGACCGTGAGGGTCGCGATTGAGGTTGGACCGCGAGAGAGTCGGGATGAGATATCGGACACCCACCACGAAGGTCGCGATTGAGAGTTAGACATGGCGGTGAGATATGAGATATCGGACCCTGGAAGGTCGCGATTGAGTAGGGCCGTGAGGTCAATATGAGATATCGGACCACGGTGAAGGTGCGAAAGATAGAGACGAGTAGGGTCGAGGAATCAAGATGATGAATATCGGACCACGGATGAAGTTAGGACGCGAGTGAGACAGGACCATAGGCGAGGTCGATATGAGATATCGGACCACGGAAGGTCGCGATTGAGATAGGACGCGAGGGGTCAAGATATGAGACATCGGACCACGGAAGGTCGCGATTGAGAGTAGGACCGCGAGGGTCGAATATGAGACATCGGACTACGGAAGGTCGCGATTGAGAGTAGGACCGCGAGGTCGAGATATGAATATCGGACCACGGAAGGTCGCGATTGAGGATTAGGACCGCGAGGTCGGGTGAGAACTCGGACCGAGAAAGTCGCGGTGAAGTTGGACCGCGAAGGTCGCGATATGAAATGTCGGGCCAAGTCGATTGAGTAGGCACGAATAGAGATATCGGACATGGAAGGTCGCGATGAGTAGATGAGTCAAGAATATGAGATATCGGACCACGGAAGGTCGCGGTTGAGAGTTAGACCGCGAGGGTCGAGATATGAGATATCGGACCACGGAAGGTCGCGATTGAGAGTAGGACCACGAGGGGTCGAGATATGAGATATCGGACCACGGAAGGTCGCGGTTGAGAGTTGGACCGCGAGGGTCGAGATATGAGACATCGGACCACGGAAGGTCGCGGATTGAGAAGTAGGACCGCGAGGGGTCGAGATATGAGATATCGGACCACGGAAGGTCGCGATTGAGGATTGGACCGCGAGGGTCGAGATATGAGATATGAGACATCGGACCACGGAAGGTCGCGATTGAGAGTAGGACCGCGAGGGTCAAGATTTGAGATTTGAAATCGGACCACGGAAGGTCGCGATTGAGGATTGGACCGCGAGGGTCGAGATATGAGACATCGGACCACGGAAGGTCGCGATTGAGAAGTAGGACCGTGAGGGTCGGGATATGAGACCGGACCACGGAAGGTCGCGGTGAAAGTTGGACCGCGAAGGTCAAGATATGAGACATCGGACCACGGAAGGTCGCGATTGAGAAGTAGGACCGCGAGTCAAGATATGAGATATCGGACCACGGAAGGTCGCGATTGAGAGTTGGACCGCGAGGGGTCGAGATATGAGACATCGGACCACGGAAGGTCGCGATTGAAAGTTGGACCGCGAGGGTCAAGATATGAGACATCGGACCACGGAAGGTCGCGATTGAGAATTGGACCACGAGGGTCAATATTTTAAAGATTCCCGAGATGGGGCCATGCAATTGTTGTTTAAGTTTACTGAAAACACCTTTTTCTTAGAGTCCTAAATGGTTGGAAAAGAGAGTGTCTTCTTTTTCGCAACTAACCCTAGAGCTCTAATCAGTAGATCTCGTCACTATGCTTATAAGCCCCTCGTTTCCATTTGTAGATCATCTTCTCGGGACGGACAATCCCGAGCGAGGTCCTATAAGGCAAGCGAGTTCCACCGACAAATGAAAAAGTGAACTTAAGGCTAGCTGATCACGCAAACTTCCAACGTATGTGACGCACGGGCCACGGTCGAAGTCAACGTCTATAAGTTAAGGCGGGGATCGTGCCAAAATTTCGGCATGACCTCCCCTGACTCGCTTGCGCGAGGGACCTTAGCTTTTGGCGTTGGCCAAGTTGTGGCTGGCACGGTGCATACGGCGAGGTTTGGTGACACGGTGTCACATTGAACCTTCGGGTATATTTTTCGACAGAGCTCCGCGTCAAAGTCAAGGCTGAAGAGCTCGAGACTTCGGGTCGGGAACGACCTTCGGTCTCAACCTCTCAAGCTTGAATCGGGGCGAGGCCCGGCGTAAAAAACATACACTTAGGCTTTATGACACGAGCTAAGCCAAAAACCAACCGGGGTCTTGGACAAAGTGTGACACAAAGAGTGCATGGCTTGCACGGGCTAGGATGGGATGTTTGGGACGACCCCGTGCGCCGAAAGGTGTGCGGAGAGACCAATCAGAGTGCAACCGATAAGGCCATCCCGGGTTAGGGGTTGTAGTGTGCAGATGTACCGAGGCGGCAAGTGCACGTGAAGTCTGCGGTATGAGGCAAGAAGCGCGAAGTAGTGTGCGGTCACTAAAATTCTTTTTCTGAGTAAAACAGAGATTTTTCAGAATGTGTCTTAAAGAATTATGATGCGCAGTTCAAAAGATAGCAATGAAAATCAAACATGAATGGGGATGCACAAACATGGTATGATTTTGAAAAGTTGACAATGTAATGCCTTTGAAAAATAAACCGTTCGAGGTTTAAAGGAACACACACACACGAAAACGAGGAAGGGTAAACGAAAGTTTGACCCACGGAAGGCTTTTTAGAAAACAACGGTAGTTTTGAAAAAAGTATCATTTCCCCAGTGGAGTCGCCAACTGAAATTACCCGGGATTTCGCGCGGACGCGAAACGCGGTTGTCTTTCGCGGAGGGTTGGTGTCTGAGACCTCGCTTCATGGGAAGGAACAAAATGAGGAGTCGCCATGCGGTTTTTGTATTTTGAGCCCAAACGTTGAGAAACGGCTTTTGTGAAAAGGTGTCATTTTTATTGGTAGCAAAAACTTAGGAAAAGGCTTTTGAAAACGGGGATCATTTTTATTGGCAGCAAAAACGAGTAAAAAGCTTTTTTTGTACCAGAGATTGTTAGGTTCGGAGGTCAAGTTACGTTTCGGGTAGAGTATTACGAGATCGCCCGAAACGCCTCGCATGACGAGTCTTTCTACCTTTCTCGAAATCGTGTGTGTGTGTGTGTGTGTGTCTTTTGAAATGGGGGCTTGAATGACAAGCTTAATCTTGGTTTGAATGACAAACGTTGATTAGGTGACTTTGTTTGAAAAGACGAGCGTTTGAATGACAAACGTCGGTTTTGAGTTTGAAATGAGCGTTTGCGTGGCAAACGTCGACTTTGAGCCATACGAGTCATTCTTAACGATTTTTACGGAAAAAATGCGTATTAAATGATTTTAAGTGTCAAATGGCGGCTTTGAGTTTGAAGATGAGCGTTTGGATGCCAAACGTCATTTCGCGCGTTTTGAAAGAGAGTTCGAAGGTCGAACTCCGGTTTTGAACCGGGCATTACATTGTTAACGATTTTACGGGAAAAATGTATTAAATGATATGCAATCAACGAATCGGGTTGCGACTCGGACTTTGAAAAGTAAATACTATCACGATCCAAACGGGTCGGACTTTGTAAATGACAGTATTTAAAGTGCGGTATAAACGGAATCAAACGATCCGGAATTGTAAATGACGATCGACGAGTCAAACGACTCGGAATTGTAAATGACGATCAACGAGGCCAATCGGCTCGGAATTGTAAAGTACGATCAACGAGCCAAACAGCTCGGAATTGTAAAGTTGCATGAAAGTAAAGGACGTTCGACGGATCAAACAATCCGGAATTGTAAATGACAGGAATTTAAATGACGATCGACGGATCAAACGATCCGGAATTGGTAAATGACATAAAAGTAAACAGGCAGGGTCGGAACGCCGTTTTAATCCGAGATTACTTCTCTTACGGGAAGAGAAGAGGATCGGGGACTAAAACGTATCGGACCCGTTAGACGATGACGTCTACATTTTGAGAGTGAGAGGGAGCTACCTATGGCTAGGGTCGGCTCCTTTGGCTCGGGAGGTGTGTACGGGACACGAAAAGTGATTCGAAAGGTGTTTCGGAAGTGTTTGGGCAGAGTTTCCCCTTTTATTTGGTGTTTAGAAACCTAGGAATTTGGGCAGCGTTTCAACTTGTGTCGGTTTAGCTTGAGGATCAGAATCTACCGACGAGTAGCACGAGGGCCCCCGAAGAGTAGAGAATTCCGCCGACGAGTAGCACGAGGGCCCCCGAAGAGCGGAAGAAAGACAAGCCTTTTTGTGCTTGGGGTGGAGGGAGGAGAATTTGGTGTGTTAAAAATGAGAGTAGGAGGGAGTATTTATAGGGTGGAAATGAAGGAGGAGGGAGGAGAAACTTGGTGGGTAAGTTTTCTTTACTTAGCATGGTGGGTTACTTTGCTTAACCTGATGGGTTTACGCCTGCAGAGAAGAGTCGGCCGGACCTCTCTTGCATTTGGGGGGTATTTTGGTCATTTGGCCTTGAATGTGACACGTCTTTCTAAGCTGCAGAAAGAGTCCGGCCGGACTATAACTGAAATTGGCTATATTTCCTGATTTGAACAAGTTACATGCGTATATCTTGTTCTCGCGTTCGATTTGATATGTGGTGGGCCCAAAACGGAGTTCGTATGAGGGAGTTATGACCTCCGGAAGGTCGAGACGCTCGAAAACGGGAAATCTAATCCCGGAAGACCCCGAAAAGTACGTTTTTCGGGGAAAGCCATACTTTTACGTGTGATAACGTGTGTTGAGTACGCTTTGATGTCGGGATGCACAGGGCAGTCACGGGATGTCTCGTTGACTCGAGAACGGGGAACTTAACGGGTTCCGGTTAACTTTTAACGGATTTTGACGATCCGGATTTGGGTACTTACAACAGCATATCAAAACGACCGTCTTTTCGAGAGGAACAAAAGTCATGGGCTACGCCCCCTGAGCGGCCCATAAATAGGCCAAAAAACGCTTCTAAGGGCCTCAAACGGCCTTCTGAAGTTTTTATCCGTTTTTTCATTGTTTTGGACCTTTTCGTAATTTTGCAGTTTTAGGGTTTCTTTTCAGTAGGGTTTTTTCCAGACTTTATATACTTTATGTTAGGGTTTTGAGAAATGACGCCGTCTTCTAATGTTATGGTTCAATGACCGAAATGCCCTGACCCATAGTTGAGTTGTTCAAGATTTATACATTTATCCTCTTGAATTTGTCACTATGGACAGAAACTATGGAATATATATAAAAATGTGTGTAAATTCGCGGCCCTGCCTAGGCCTCGCCTCGGCCCCGCCTAGGCGCTCTAGGCACTAGGCCCGGCCTCGCCACCTAGGCGCCGCCTAGCGATTTTTAGAACCTTGGTCTCTGCACAGGTCTACTTGTGTCGCTTGACACAAGACTCAAGATATCCAATTGTGTCGCGTGACACATGTTTACCATCTGCAGGAACCTTACAATTCAAAATCAGGAACAACAGAGCTCAATTCAAATCCTAACAACAACACCCAAACAACTCAGAAACAGTGAATTCACAATGGATTGACCAAGGGGATGTGGATATAGGGAGATCCACACTCCCTTGGCCAATAAACAAAAAATACCACGAAATCACATCACGAATACCAATTGCATCAAACCAAGCTAATTAAACAGAGAGATGGCAGTTGGGACTTGATAATTGGAGGCGGATGGAGCCTAATTATCAAGTCCGGGGAACAGATTGCAATAAAACAAATAAACGACGAATATGAGATAGAGATGAGGGAAGAGATTCGTTACCCTCGTAGTCCACGCTCCTTCAACCACGTTAGGTAGAAGGATCTTCAAATCGGCTTCGGAATGAACTCAGATTATAGATCGAAAAGCTTTGCAAATTCCAGTACGTGCGTGTGTTACGTGAATATACTGGAAACAGAGAGAGAGAGAGAGTTGAGGGAGGAGCTGAACACTTGTTACCACTTTGGTGTAAATTGGACAGAGAGAGAGGCTAAGGTTTAGAACAGGGCCGGGGCTGATAGGTGGTGGCCGGAAATTGGGGCTGATAGGGCTGGAACAGGGGAGCGGTGTTGGTTGCCGGATTTGGGGATTGAGAGCTAGGCCGAGGTGAAGCAAGGAATTAGAGAGGATTGGATTTCCACCGGTGAGGGAGGTTGTTGTATTTTGAGTATAGAGAGGGATAGAATCAGGTGAAGGTATTGATTGAGGGAGAAATTGGATCGGTGCGGTGGGAGAGCTTGGGTCGCCGGTTGGTTTTGAGAACGGAGAAGAAGGGAGAGGTGATGGAGGTTCAGGTTGGGTTTGTTTTCCGGTGAGGAAGAGAAACAGAGAGTGGTGAGGAGGGATTTGAGAAGGGATTAGATCGGTGTTTTGGGTAGAGAGGAAGGGAATGGTGAGGACTTGGCCGGAGAGGGAATTGGGTGAGGTTTTGGTAGGGAAGGTCGCCGGTAAGTTGAAGGGAGGAATCAGGTGAAGGTTTGGCCGGAGAAAGGGAAGCGTGGGTTGAAGAAGACGATGCAGGGAGAGGGAGCAAGGTAATTTCCGTTTAGAGAGAGAGAGAGGAGAGAGAGTTTGTCTGTGTGTGTGAGCTGTGAGCTGTGTGTGAGGATCCCTTGACAAATGAACGCAAATTGGTATTTAAACAGTGATTGGGAAATGGGTTTATTTGGTCGCACGACTTAACGTATCGCTTTTCCATGCCTCAAGTTGTCGTACGACTGGCTACGCCCATAACTGTTTCTGGCGCCAAAACCTGTTTCTGGAACATTCCGAGCTAATTCCTCAAAAGTCCAAAGCAGTTAATTCCCTGTAGGTCCTTTTGTCCGGGAAAAATACTAAAAAACACTTCCTTCGCGAGAAACTTATAAAATGTTTCCGGAAGTCTCGGAACGGACCGGGAATTTACCAAAACACCCCTTAGTGCAATTTTATCACATTAAAAAGCACCTAAAAGGGTCGCGAATTGGATTGGCGTACTCACACCGACCAACATCATATGCCGAGGAGCAAGACTCCTAGGCATACATGCATAAGGCTTATATAATCCTACTCCAACAAGGATTGTGGGGAATTATAATCCAACTAGGATTATAATCCTCCTCTCGCTCAACTTCCTATCCAATGATGGTCTCTATATCCTACACCTATAAATACAAGTCATAATTCACACAATTCTGGTAACGCATTTTTTGACTTTAAACTCTTGTCAATTAATTTTCTCTCATATACTCAAATACTTACTCTCACGCCGGAGGGCATTTGCCGGTGAAGCCCCGACTTAGTTTACGTGTTTGTTCATATTTTTCAGGCTATTCAAACATACAGGATATAACCTGCCGCTGGATTTGGGTTGATCCGAACGTTTTTGGCATCATCAGTTTGGTTACATTGTCGGGAAAACGATTGTATTATTCGTTGAATAGCTTGAAAAATTCTGCTTCATTCTCCTAATTCTAATGGAAGAAGGACACATTGTGAGTATCACTCCTAATCTGGATAACCCTCTTATGGAGGAGACTCATGGTATTGCTAGGACTACTATCCCTCTTGCCAATGGGGAATCGCCGCCTCCTCCACCCTTAAACGATGGGCTGCCCCCACTAGGAATGAACCTGCATTCTAGTGGGCAGCTAGTAACCGAGGTGCAACCAAACCCTCCCCGTCAGTGACGACGAGGAAGACCTGCTGGTAGTCAGACGGGGAGGAATGTCACCCAGGGAGGTACAGGAACATCTCCCCCACAAATTGATTGCAGAACTCTCCTGCATCACCAGATGGACACCCTGCAACACATTTATGAAACACAAAATGCCTCGCTACATTTAGACCCTGAACACTCCCTGGCTGAATTCATAATGCATACGAGGACTGAAAATTCCCTTGAAGGGGAAAGTCATATTCACAGGCGTGGTAGTTGGGGGAATAGAGAAAATCTTCCCCCTAGCCAAAATCCCCCTCATCATGACACTGCTGGTAGACCCAAGCAAAACCTCCTCCAAGATGTTCCTCCTCGTCATAAGGTTCCTGGACATGGAAATACAAGAAACGAGGTGGACTTGAGAAACTGTTTGAACAATTAAAGGGAACATGAGGTTAATTCAGCTGACTTTAGAGCAAGGCTCAGTCATGCTAGGGAAAATTCTCCTCCTCGTCATAACCTCTCTCCTCAGCATAGGAGCCCTGCTCGACTTAGGAGCCCTCCTTATCATAGGGGCTCTTCTCATCACAGCACTCCTCCCCGTCTAGAGATGGCTCCCAGGAGGGACATAACCCCTCCTCGGCATTTCAGGCCATTGAACGGCAGAGCACCGTCTGGACACGGGGATAATCACCAGCAACATGAAGAACAAAGCCGTGTAAATGGGCACAGAGAAAAAGAAAGGACCCATCGCAGTTCTCACTTTAGCTCGGGGATCGATGCAAGGGATATTCTTCTCTTAAAAAAGAGAATTAATAAAATGGAAATGGGGAGGAAGGATGTGGATGATGATGATACCAGTGCCACTCGTCCTTTCTCCCAGCAAATTAATGATCTACCTCCTAACCCTGCTCTCAAGATCCCTAGTTTTGAAAAGTATGCGAGAACAGCAGACGCACGAGACCATGGGCAAAGTTTTGAATCCACTACGACCCTCCTCACCAAGGCAGATGATATTCTCTACAAGGCTAAGTACCTTCTCTGGAACAGCCCTGTACTGGTTCCGTGAGCAAAAGAAGGGAAGCATCGATAGCTGGAAAATCATGAGCAGGAGGTTCCTTGACCATTTTGCGACAACTGGGAAGAGAAAGAAAAGATTAACAGACCTCGCAAACATTGAGCAGGGAAAAAATGAAAACACTCTAAGTTATTACAATGGGTTCAGATCATGGCTGACCAGGTAGGTAGAGGAAAGCCTAACCGACCGGGAGGTGATTGTCTGCTTCAACTCCGGGCTGAGATCTGGACAGTTGATCTACAAACTCTCTGCCAGAGATCCTAGGTCAAAATCTGATTTATATAATGTGGCTTACGTTATAGCTATGGCAGAAGAGAAAAGTAAGAAGAGATCTGAAAAACCAGAAACGGATGCACCTGGTACCAACCAGGCTTCCAAGGGAAGTGACTACAAGGGAAAGAATAGGACTTGGGCTACTGAAAAAGCCGAGGTCTTCACCCCCTTCACTAAACCTATCACGAAGATCATGCAATTGGTAAACCTACCAGATCCCCGACCACTCAATGATAGAACAAAATATGTCCGCGACAACTTCAAGTATTGTGCCTTCCACAAGGATCATGTACATGACACGGAGAATTGCATCTGCCTTAAGATGACACAGGGATAATCCCTGCCTGGATCCATAAGAAGGAGGAAGTTATCAGCTTATCCCCAAATGAGCTAGCTGGAAGTTGTGCGGCTCGTGAACAACCCTTGGTGATCAAATGGATGATCGATAATTGTGAATCCGAGAGACTCCTCGTAGACTAGGGGTCATCCAGGGATATTTTATACTACTCTACCTTCTAGAAGATGAATCTGAAAGATAGCATGCTTGAGCCCTACTCTGGAAGACTAGAAGGCTTCACCAACCATAAAGTAAGCGCCATGGGCACGATTGACTTACTACTGGAAGTCGGGGAGCATCCCTTTCGAGCAGAGGCCACAGTAACATTCGTGGTTATGGACCTGACAAGTGACTACGATGCCATACTAGGAATTCCAAATCAAGGCAAACTCGGGTTGGTCGCCCCCCTCCCCCACCAGCGAGTTAAGTTTCCCACTCGCGCGGGAATCGAATGTGTGAGGGAAACCCCTAAAGAATTCTTGGAACATGTGATGAGAACTAGAAAAACTTCTAGAAAGGTGGAGGTAGACACGCCAAAGGAAAATATAATTATCTAAAAGTCTGTAAAGACTACCAGCACCAGTTCGAGGATTCATTGGATTTTCAAAGCCGAAGATGAGGAACAAATGATACTGGACATTCAAGAAGATAACAGTGATAACACAGTTCCGTCCGTCCCGGATATAGCCCCTCATCTTGTCAGTGGCCAGAACTCGGGGGCCAACCCTGACTTGAGACAAAGAGAGCTACAGGATGTAGACGAACTGGTGGAAATGGAGGACCTAGACATAGATGGTGATGAAGGTAGAAGACTTAGAGAAATAATTATTAAAACATTGCAGTTATGGGACGGTCCAGAAATGGAGCCCGTGGACGAATTGGAAAAAATGGAACTCAACCCCGACTATCCAGAGCAAAGAATAAATAGAAAAAAGGGAGGAAATCATCACCATTCTGAAAAACAACCGATATGTCTTTACTTGGAAGGTCGAGGATATGAGAGGAATCAGGGAAGAAGTGGCTGTCCACAAGCTGGAAGTCGACTCGTCTGCTAAACCTATCAAGCAGACAAAGAGAATTTTCGCAAACGATAAAGAAGATGCAATCAAAGAGGAAGTGCAAAAACTGCTAAGTGTAGGAATTATCAGGGAAACAACTTATCCTGTTTGGTTGGACAATGTTGTGTTGGTCAAGAAACAAAACGGGAAATGATGAATGTATGTGGATTACACAAATCTCAACAAAGCATGCTCGAAGGATAGTTATCCTCTCCCCAGAATTAACAAGCTGGTAGACTCCATTGCCGGATATCGGACTCTCGGCTTCCTAGACGCCTACTCGGGTTACCACCAGATAAAAATGGCCGAGGATATTAAGAAAACAGCCTTCCAGATAGTTGGAGGAATCTATTGCTATACCATGATGCCCTTTGGGCTTAAAAATGTGGGCGCAACCTACCAACGCATAGTCAACAAAGTCTTTGGGGAGCAGATAGGCCGTAACGTGGAAGCCTAAATCGATGACATGGTCATTAAAACTAGAACTGGCAGTCACACCCCGGCCCTGGAAGAAACCTTTGGAAACCTACGAGCGAACAGCATGAAGTTCAATCCAAGTAAATGTGTGTTCGGGGTGACGGCCGGAAAATTCCTAGTTTTTATGGTATCACAGAGAGGGATCGAGGCGAATCCAAAAAAAATCAAAGACTTGATAAACATGAGAGAGCCTACCAACATCAAGGAGGTTCAAAGGCTGAAAAATCACTTCATTTCTTCAAAGTTTTGAAGGGTACCAAGAGCTTCTCCTGGACATCTGAATGCTCAGAATCATTAAAACAATTGAAGGAGTACTTGGGATCCCCTCCTTTGTTGAGCAGCCCTATCATGGGAGAATTGATATACGTCTTCCTAGCAGCTACGGACAACGCTATAGTTGCGATACTAGTCCAGAACGAAGTAACCACTAAAAAACCTATCTATTATGTCAGCAAGGGACTATTGGATGTGGAGAGAAGATACTTCAACGCGGAAAAAATAGCCTACGCCCTAGTCATAGCCGCAAGAAAACTACGAGCATACTTTTCTACATACCCCATGATTGTGTATACTAAAGCCCCCCAAAGAAAATCTTGCATAAGTTGGATTGCTCAGGACGTCTCCTTAATTGGTATATCGAACTCACTGAGTTTGATATCAGATACCAGCCTAGAAAGACACTCCTAGCACAGACTCTGGTCGATTTTAAGGTTGAAACCGTCTTCACAGGTGAGCACGACCCCACCTCCTGTAAGCTCAAAAAACCTGCAGGTGAAGAACCGACCATCAAGCTCCCACCTAACTGTTGGGTCATATACACAAATGGGTCAGCCACTAAGGAAAGAAGCGGAGCTGGAGTTATACTAGCAAGTCCAGATGGGGAGCACACCATCCAGCAAGTCAAGCTGAGTACGAGGCTCTGATATTTAGCATAAAGTTGGCATCTAACTATGGAGCAACAAAAATCACCGCCTTCCGTGACTCCCATCTCGTAGTCAAACAGATAAAAGGGGAGTCCAACACTCAACACCCCATACTTACAAAGTATAAAGACCTCGTCCTAGACATAACTAAAAAGTTGGAATTTTTGAAATAAGTCAGATAGGTCGAGAAGATAACCAAGTTACAGACGTTCTATCTAAACTTGCAACTATTGACATGGCAGATCCTGATTCTAACCCACTCATAGCCTTTGCCAAAGAACCTGCCTACGAAAGACTATGAATAATGCTCTTAGACGGAGAAAAGAAGTGTTGGATAGAAGAATACATGGACTTCATTGAAAAGGACCAACTACCTGATGACGAAGCACGTGCTAGGCTAATCAAGAAGAAATCAGTAAAGTTCACAGTGTGGAACGGAATACTTTACAAGATCATTCACAAAGCCCCTACTGAGGTGTGTCCACCCTAGATCCGTTAATTTAGGATGGGCCCGTCGGGCCAACCCACCCCGCCATGCACTAAGGGTGGGTTGGGTTTTAAAACTACTAACCCAAATAAAAGTGGGCCAATTTGGGCTGGCCTATATGGGTGCGGGCCAAAACAGGTTCGGGGCGGGCCAGTCCATTATATTTTTTTCGCCACAAAATAACGTCATTTTTAAGTGGAAATTTTGGGGCTACATCAACTTTGTGTACTCAACCCGTGAATCGTTAAATGAGAGAGACTCGAGAGAAGTAGAGAACAGAAATGGAGAAACCCTAAGGATACGCCGCCGCCCTCGTCGCCGTTTCCATCACTATCGGTGCACTTCATCACGACCACTAATTCGTTGTCGTTACTGTCTCCGATCCACACATATGTAACTCTCTCTCTCTCTCTCTATCTCCATTCTTATTGATATGAATCTTTATTTCTGGGATCATGATTTACCTGTCTTTGTTTGTAGCAATTTTTGTAAAGTTTACTTGTGTTGCCTGCTTGAGAATTAGTGATATGAATCTTTGTTTGTGTTTGTTTGACTGTTATGATTTTTGTTATCTTTTGAGATATTATTGTGTTTGACAGTTTGTGTTTGTTTGACTATCATGATTTTTTATTTTTTAGTATTAGTTATGGACAATTTCAAGCCCAAATTTCATTTATTTGACTGGCCCGCCAATCCAAAGTGGGTTGGGTTGGGATGACGTATTTCCAACCCGCTAGAAATTTGGGCCAGCCCGCCCCACCCCGTTTAATGGCGGGCTTTGGCGGGTTGTGCCCACCCCGCCCCGCTAGCCCGTATTGATAGCTCTATTCCACCCCAAATAAACAGAAAATCTCTCTTGGCAGAAGTGCACGAAGGCATCTGTGGCGGTCACCCGAGGGCCAGAACCTTAGCAGACAAAATCATCATGCTAGGTTGTTACTGGACAAACCTAAGAGATGACGCACAATCCTACGTAATAAAGTGTGACAAGTGCCAGAGATATGCTAATATTCCCAGGCTTCCATCAGTGGAACAAACACTCATAATCCCTACTTGGCCATTTGACATGTGGGGAATTGACATCATTGGACCTTCCCCCCGCCGAGGCAATTGCAAGTACGTGATCGTGCCAGTCGACTACTTCTCCAAGTGGATAGAAGCAAAGGCCTTAGCCAAAATCACAGAGGAGAACGCAATTAACTTCATCCACGACTTCATCTGGTGTCGCTTCGGGGTCCCACATACTATCATCTCAGATCATGGTCTCCAGTTCTTTAAGGCATTTACAGCAGAATGGAACAAACTAAGAGTCAGCCACATCAAGTCATCTGTAAGCAGACCTCAATGCAACAGACAAGCGGAAGCAGCCAACAAGTTGGTTCTAACATCCCTAACCAAGAACCTAAAAGGAAGTGACGGTAGATGGATGGACGAACTTCCCTTAACCTTATGGGCAATTCACACAACCACCCGGGGGCCAACCGGGGAAACCCAATTCGCACTGACCTTCGGATCTGAGGCTATGTCACCAGCTGAGATGGCTATCCCTACAATGAGAAATTCAAACTACGATGCACAAGTCAGCAGGTTCAATAGGCTACTAGACCTAGACCTAGTAGATGAAAAAAGACTAGCAGCGCAGATGAGAATGGTGAACTACAAGCAAAGGACCAAAGCCTACCATGATAAAAGGGTCAACAAAAGAGTATTACAAGTAGGAGACTGGGTACTTAAAAAGATTGAAGTTACACGCAGAAAAGCATAACAGAACAAGCTCTCCCTAAACTGGGAAGTTGCCTACATCATCACTCAAGTTATTAGAGAAGGGACCTATAGGATGAAGAACCCAGATGGGTAAGAGCTGAAGCATCCGTGGCACTCTGATCACCTACGGAAATACTATCACTAGTTTTTAGCTTGTTTGTAGCTTGTTTTTGATTAATTAGATTAGTCTATGTTAGTCTTTTCCTTACTTTCAAGTAGAATAGGATTGCAGTTTGATGTAATCAGTTTCAATCAATAGAAATTTAGTTATCATCAACAAGACAATGACTAGCAGGGTAAGCAAAAAATGATGAGGAGCCTACTCCTCATAATACATAAGTTATGTTGAACGACCTTCCTCAGCATAATAGGATAAAATCCCAAAATTGTCAAAGTCTTATGTCGAACGACCTTCCTCGGCACAAGGGGATTAATTTGCAAAAACTATCCAAGTATTATGTCGAACGACCATCCTCAACAGAAAGGAATAAAATCCCAAAAACTATGTATTATGCTGAATGACCTCCTCGGCATGAAGGAGAAATTCCCAAAAATAACCTAAGCATTATGGCCGAACGACCCTCCTCGGCTTAATGGATAAAATTCTTAAAATTTATCTAAGTGTTAGGCCGAACAACCCTCCTCGGATTAATGGATAAACCCCCAAAAAATGACTAAGTGTTAGGCCGAATGACCTTCCTCGGCCGAAAGGAGTCAATTCCTTAAAAATACAAATGTCGAGCAACCCTTCCTCGACATAATGGGATAAAACCCCAAAATTTGTCCAAGTCTTATGACTAACGACCCTCCTCGGAATAAGGGGATAAATTCCCAAAAAAATATCTAAGTAATGTCAAATGAACTTCTTCGGCATGAAAGGATAGTCCTAAAACTATATAAATTTTGCCGAATGACCCTCCTCGACACAAAGGGATAAACTCCCAAAAACCATCTAAGTACTATGTCGAACGACCTTCCTCGTCATAAAAGGGATTAACTCCCAAAATTATCTTAAGTGTTATGTAGAACGACCTTTCCTCGGCATAAAGGGATAAATTCTCAAGAACAAAGTAATATGACCGAACGACCTCCTCGGCATAAAGGGATAAAATCCCAAAAAAACCTAAGTCTTATGTCGAAAAACCGTCCTCAACATGAAGAATTACACAAATATTAGGCCGAATGATCCTCCTCGGCCTAAATGGATCAATTCCTAAAATTTATCTAAGTGTTAGGCCGAACGACCCTCCACGGCTTAAATTGATAAACCCCAAAAAATTTACCTAAGGGTTAAGCCGAATGACCCTCCTCGGCTTAAAAGGATTAATTCTTAATGAACACATGTCGAATGACCCTCCTCAACATATGAAATTTGGATACTTATACAAAGATTAAACAATCATTCAACATACATGCAATTAATGTAAAGCAGTTCAAGTAAAAGTAATAAATATAGAAGACAAATGTAGAAGAAAAAGCATTGTATTGATCAAAGAGTCAAATACATGGAAAAATTGTTCAAAATGATTACATCAAAAAAAAATGAAAAGCCCTCAAGCTTGATCATCTCCCCTAAAAAGCTCGTCCTGATCGGCGATGCCGTCTGGGATGATGACTTGATCAGCTTGGGCATCCTCGGCTTGCCCTTCCTCGCCATCCTCCCCCTCATCTTCAGAGGCCTCCTCATCCTGAATCTTATCGATCAAAACATTAATATTTTGAGGATCAACGGAAGGAGGAAACCATGCTTCTCGGGCTTCCCTAGCATCTTGGGCGACATTTACCCTAAGGGCATTCTCTGAAAACGGCACCAAGGCATGGACAGACCGATCAAGGTCATCATAGGCATCCTGGAAGATAAGACGCGCAAGCAATCCTGCGTCGGCGTTCAGAGTTGGGTCCACCAAGGCCCTTCTGGCTAAGTGGAGATAGCCATCAGAATACATGGTAGTCGTCTTATCGGCCAGGGCCTGCTTGAAGGCTGGGCTAACCTTATACTGAGAGATGGCATTAGCAATTTGAGAAGGCAAGCTAGCCTCCAAGAGTTTGTACCGCGCATCAGCTTCATCGGCATTCATCTTCAGCTCGGCCCTGAGCCTCTCAATTTCCTCTTGCCTAGACTTGTTGGCTTCCTCAGCTCCAGCATGTGCCTCCTCGGCTTCAGCTTTAGTAGCTTTTTTATCATCGACCTCCTTCCTCAATGACTTGAGGAGCTCCACGGCCTTGGCCAGATCGCCCTTATTCTTCTCGATCTGACGATCAAGTTTCTGCTCGAGCACGTCAGCAGCGTTGCTCCTGATGGCCTCATAGGCACTAACAATTGCAAGCTACACAAATAATGAAAATTATCAGTACAAAAAATCACAAGTATAAAGAAGATGCGAAGGGAAAAGGAAAATGCCGAGAAGACGTACCTCACAGAGGAGGAGGCCCTTTCTGTTGACCAGATGTTCCCTGCACGGCTTGGTGTCTATGAAATAATCGAGCAAGTTCTCATCCATGGCCCATTGAATAACTGGTCGACCTAGCCTGAGCTTTGGGCTCTTTCTGGCCAACACATCAAGGCCCTTGATGGTCGGATAATCAGTTAGCTCCTTGGCTACCTCCTCGGCTTCAGCATACGTCTTTACGTGCCGACCAGTCACTTCATCGGAGGAGGAGTCAGTAGCAACCCTTTTCGAGGAGGGCTCCTCTTGAACGGTCTCCAGTCCTTAGCCTTTTCTGGCCAGGAGTTCTCTGGGCAGCTTCTGGTTCCTCGATCTCAGTTAGACCATCCTACCTCAGCGCTTCCTCATTTTTAGGTGCTATAACCTGGGAGCTTCGTCCCTCCTCGACATGGGCCTCTTGCCCTTCATTCTCTTCATCGATGGAGGCACCAACACCCCCCCCACCGGCTTCAAGGGCAAAGCAACTGCCTCCTTAGTGGTTAAAATAGCTTGACGAGCGATGGCGTCATCTTGTCTTTTATTTTTAGTTGAGGACCTAGAAGTCCTCCTTTTCAGCTTCATTAAGGCCTGAGTATCCAAGATCTCTTCCTCCATCTTCTTAATTTGCTCTTCGGTTAAATCTGCAAAAGACGAGGAAGGGCAAGTCAGTAAAAGACGATAAGGATAAGAAGCAGTTTTGGTTTGCAAGTATGAAAAAATGAGAAGCAAGAAATTTACAGTCGGGCAAGTCATCAACGGTTAAATACTGGTTCTCGTACAACTTGCAGATATCACACTCATCGTGAAAAATGAGATTGGGGTGCACCCTTCAGTTGGAAATCTATTCCCACTTACAATGGGGATGAGGGGCACCAAGCCGTACAAAGGTCCAGGCATAATGCCGGCCTGAACATAATACCTCTGGTCGATCTCCAAACTTGATCGACACAGAGTTCCCACCTGGGCAAATTGTTTCAGCCTCTCAATGAGATGGTTACTCTACTCAGGCCTCCAAACCTGCTCAAGTACACCGGTGTGAATGTGTGCCCAAATTGTGGATTCACGCGAGTTTGAAGACATTCGGTTTAATTTGAAAAACGGAGTCGCCACGCCATTTTGATTTCCTCAAAACTTTGAAAAAAAGAATTTATGGGTTCGGAGGTTAAGTTACCCCTTGGGAAGAACGGATCGTCGTTCACCCAAGGTGCCTTGCCGTAGCAAGTCTCCCTAGATTCCGTTTATTTTGCTTGCTTGCGTGCTTTCTTGTGTGCATGTGTTTGAATAAAAGGGGAGGGAATGTCCCAAGTTATCTTTCGGATGTACAAACCATTTATTGGTTGTCGCTCGGGATTTCTTGGATTTTATGTATTCGGGATTTTGATCCCGTCCTCATCTTGGACTTGTGATCATCGCATTTTTACCTCGGGACTTGCGTGATCGAGAGAAGGACTCTCTTTTATAGCCCAAAAATGAGATTCTTTAGGAAGGAATGTCCTTAGCCCATCAATCCTACACCTTAAGACGATCGAGCTTATATGAATGCTTCATGCTCGTCTTAAGTGATAATCGGAGATATAGGGTTCAAGGTTGTCCCTTTCTAAAGAGATTATGGAATTTTTAATGGAAGAAACGATGCAAAGATAGGATCTTTACACCGGTCCGTTCCAAGGTTGCTAATGGGGACATGGGGGAATGCATGTAAAAATGACATTTTTAGTGAAAAGATGACATTTTTGGGTTGCGAAGGATGCTTTTTGATTTGCAAAGGATGCATTTTGATGTAAAGAAGTGATCTTTATTGCAAAGGATGCATTTTTATGAGGAAAATAGGGTTTAATATGCAAAGGATGCACAAAGGTTCCATTTTTGAAAGCAAAGGATGCATTTTTATGATGAAGGAATGACCTTTAATGCAATGGATGCATGAAAATGGATTTTATGTGCAAAGGATGCATTTTTAATATAAAGATTGCATTTTTATGAGCAAAGGATGCATAAAGATGACATTTTTATGTAAAAAAGGGATTTTTAGGTGCAAAGGATGCACCTTTGATTTAAATATTACATTTTTAATGACAAATAATGCCTAATTTATGCAAAGGGGAAAGGGGGTATAATAAAGATATGATCTTTAATGAAAACTACCATGTCCCAAGCAAAGATAATAACAATATATGAATGCAATGAGCAATCTAATTCACATAGAGCAATTAAAATGCAAGGCAAGGGAGTGAGAGGTTACCAATGGTGGCCTCTTCTTCTTTGAGTTGAGCTAGGTGGAAGGACCAACTTTGGGATCTTCAAGGAGGAGGGAGGTGGCTTCTTGGCTTGCTTCTTCAACCTTCTTGGATTTCCAGCAGCATTTGAGTGTATTGGGACTGAATATAGAGTGTATTGTGTGTGTTTTTCGTATGTAAAATGGGTAGAGGAGGGCTCTATTTATAGGCAGTCTGGATAAGACCAATGAAGCCGTGCGGCCATAGGTCCTTGGCTAATGCAGCCGTGCGGCATTATCCCTTGTGACTCAGCATGTTTCTAGAATCATGCAAGGTGGCAATTCTAGAACCTTTTCCAAATTAAGAAAAACGTGTTTCTTAATTGGTAAGCATTCCCTTCAGCCCTTAGATGATTTGGAACAGTTCCGAAATTGTTCCGGAACTCTAGGAAAGTCCGGGGAATTACCGGGAAAATTACCAGAATTGCCGGGAAATTTAACTGGAAGGCATGAGACAGATTTGGGTACTTACAGAAGCCCCTCGGCAACGTCACTTGCAAGGCGAGTGGGGTTGTCGATAGAAAAGGATCCGATCTGGCGAATGCCGAGACGGATTGGGTGACCAAGGTGGTCGAGTGGCTGAACCTCTGGAAGGCTACCTACGTATCCCGAGTGGAAATCAAGCCAGGCCGTAGTTCTGAAAAGATCCTCTGAGGAATAGAGAAGAGAAAACTGGTCTCTTGATGGGGAAATAGCAGAGAAAATGACCTAAGAGGTCAAGCAATTGATCCTACTGGGGATATGCTAGAAGTGACCAATGTGGTCGGATGTCAAGACCTTTATGAGGGGCTATTTCATCACTGAGGGGTGACGAAGGAATAGGGTGACCAAAGTGGTCGGATGGCTGGACCTTTTATAAAAGGCTACCTACGTATCCCGGAGGAATCAAGCCTTGATCGTAGTTCAAGCATCACTAGATAGGTTAGGAACGATGTCTAGGATCCTCGAAGTGTTGACAATTAATGGAGGTTTGTCACCTAATTGACAATTAATGGAGGTTGTCACCTGATTGACAATTAATGGAGGTTGTCACCTGATTGACAATTAATGGAGGTTGTCACCTGAGGGAACTAGAGCTTAAGTCACTATCGAGGAGATAGAGGTAGCTAAAGTTTGGAGAACTTGAGCGTACTTCTCAATCCGTGATAGAGGTAGCTTAAGTTTGGAGAACTTGAGCATACTTCACTATTCGGTGATAGAGGTAGCTTAAGTTTGAAGAACTTGAGCGTACTTCACTATCTGTGATAGAGGTAGCTAAAGTTTGGAGAACTTGAGCATACTTCACTATCCGGTGATAGAGGTAGCTTAAGTTTGAAGAACTTGAGCATACTTCACTATCTGTGATAGAGGTAGCTAAAGTTTAGAGAACTTGAGCATACTTCACAATTCATGATAGAGGTAGCTTAAGTTTAGAGTTCTGACAATTCGGAGGTTGTCACCTAGCGTTATCCCGTTATAACGGAAGTAACGGAGGCGACTGGGGAAGAAAGCTTATTTGCTTGGAAGATAAAGGATATCTTTTGAAAACGACGTTATCTTGGTTAAAAGATAACGGGAATTACATGCCCAAGTGGAAAGTCCAGGGGCAAAAGGGTAATTTCTGTTCAGAGCGAAAGAAGCCGCCTGGCATGAGATGGTGGCAAAAGAAGCCGTACGGCTAGAAGCCTGATTTTTCCAGATTATTTAAAAATAGATTTGAACGGGCATTGGGCATTATTGCCGCCCATTCACTGTCGAGGAAGAGAGAGGAGGGAGAGAAATTTCGAAATTCCTTCAATCTTTTTGGTCTCTATTGATTTGGAATGGATCCGGAGGGGAACCCAATGCCGAGGCAAGCCAGAAGGAACATCTCCGCGGCCGCGAGAAGGAGGAGGAAGGAGCTTGTTCGGACGGAGAGGAAGTATGACTTCCTTACGCCTCCATCGGAGCTCTATCCGGGGAGAAGGGAGCATAAATCAACGAACCCTCAATCGGTTGGGGTAAGCATTCTTAGTTTGCTCAATTTCGTCGATTTTGATTGAATTTTGATTGATTTAGGGCTTGACCCAAGCTTTAGGATTTTTTCGAATTTTCCTAGGATTTTTGGATGATTTAGAGATATTGATGATTAACCTATGAGGCTAAAAACATGCAAGTGCAATTTTTTTTTTTTGACAAAAATAATGAGAATGACTCACTTTTTTCTCGAAAAATAAAGAAGGAAGGATAATTGTCTAAGAGGTGACGGAGTTCTTGCATGTGCTAGAACTAGGTCAAATCTGAATCATAGATGAGAAAACGGGATTTTGGACGATGAAAAGGATTCATGCATGCCATTTTTGAGAAAAAAATTAATGCTTATGTGCAAATAATTTTGAAAATTGTGATTTTGTGCTTAGGAAAGCAATGTGCTTGACATGATGTGTTTCAAGTGATGAAAAACGTGTTTTCTATGCAAAGGATGCTAGAAAATTTTGTATGAATGCTTTTCTTTTTGAAAATATGTGCACTTTTTGAATACATGCATGCTTTTGAAATGAGATGAAGGACTGACACATTTCTTTTGCTGTGCTTGTCTACAGGAGAACAAGTCTAGAGGGCCTTCGGAGATTGCAGTCAGGCTATGGGAGAGGATGCCCGATTTTGAGAAGAATGGGGCGAACCCTAAGCAAACAAAAGTGGCTACCGGCTTGGATTTGTTCATTGAGGCCATCGGCAGAGGTATTCACATTACCTCGAAGAGAAAGGGCTTGGTCCAGGCCCTATCTGAGTTCTGGTGGGACACCACCCACAACTTTCATCTTAGCTGGGGGGAGCTGACGGTGACTCCAGCCGATTTTACTGCTATCACGGGCTTACAGTTTACCGGGAGGCCTGTGACTTGGAGGGACCATATCACTGCCGAGGAGTTCAGGGCTTTGGTTGGGTTTGAGCTGATTCCCAAAGGGCTTGGAATGGAGACGAGGAACGCCGAGGTGGCTCCGTAACCGCATACGGGACTTTGCCGCTAGTGAGGTGATCGCCCACCAGCCTTGCTAGAGCCATTGTGTGGTTGATGCTGTCAGTCACTATCTTTGCAAATTCTGGGACTCTGGCTATGACTTGCCTCCTCGACTCTCTGGAGGATGTTGATGGGATTGGGACGGTCTCGTGGGGCGAGGCCAGATTGGCGGAGCTATACTTCTCCCTGGATCTATATAGCCGGAATAAGGCTGCCTCCATGGATTGTTTCTCTTTTGCTCTCGAGGTAGTCTCTTTTTCCTTTCTCTTTTACTTTTCTGTCTTGAGATTTTTATGAAAGAAAAATGACCCTTTTGATGTTTTGAACATGCAGGTCTGGTTTTGTGAGGTGATCAGGTTCTTTCCGTGGAACCAACAGAGCGATGTCACCATCTTTCCCGCTATGATCCGCTGGAGGGGAGATGCGAGAGATAAGTTCACCGGGAAGACCCGGATCACCTTTGATTATAAGATGGTGAGGCCAATTATCAACAAGGATGGGCATGACGGAGTGGACTTCTACCCGTGGGGCAGGTATCTGGAGATTTTGCTAGGAGAGGCCGTGGAGGTGACCAGGCAGAGGCGGTGGTTGACTGGGCTGACATGTGATGTCATTTATCTGGGGGACCGATTTTCAGGCAAAGATGGCCATGTCCCTCCCTTGGACGCCATTACTCCCCATGATCCTCCAACACGGATGCTACAGCCCAGGGATTGGTCGGAGGACGACATTGCTAGATATCAGGCAGGCGTGGCCGCCGAGGAGTACTTTGACATGGATACCCCATATGCTGTGTTTGTGGATGAGCAATGATCGAGGACGCCACGTGCTAGTGAAGCCGGCGGTTACTCAGGGATATGGGGAGGCCGAGCCTTCTGACCTGCCGATCCCTCCTGCGCACCTGTCTTATGTGGTCCACGGAGTACCGAGGAGGTTGAGGATACCTTTCCCCGACGCTAGGGAGCCCCAGTATACCTTGCCGCCGGATAGCACTGTAAGTACACTTTAGGGTCTTTTCCCTCTTTCGCATTTCTTTGCTTTTTGCAATTCCCGAGATTTTCTCGAGATTTTCTTTTCTTTTTCTCAGTTCCACTCGCACTTACGATGATTGGTCGTGCGTAATAGGGCCTGGAAAGACATGTGCCGGTCCCTTCGAGGAAGCTGGCCTGCGCTTCAAAGGCGGCGGCGGACGTGCAGGAGCCCGGGCGCAAGAGAAGGCATGTCGGGGGCACAGCATCCACCTCATCGGCTTCGGAGTACTCTTCCAGTGCCATGCCTCGGGGGCGAGGACCCAATGCTGACATCTTGGAGCAGCTGGCTGAGTACGAGCACGATAATGTCCACCTTTCAGATGTGAGCGACGCGGATGACTTGTTGAGGGAGGCTAGCGTTTATGAGCTGAGCAGCGATGAAGAAGAAGGATCGGAGGCCTAGGAGGTCTCTAGAATTGACTTAGGAAGGAAAACAAACAATGAACAAGTTTTATGCACATTTTGTTTATTTTTTGCTTTATTTGGGCGTCGATGGGGCAAAAACAATGTATTACTATTTTATTTGCTTTTTCTATTCATGCTTTATTAATTTGCATATTACTTGAGCCTCGGGGCAGTTTTTTCTTGGAATCGGGGCTGAAATTTGGCCAAAATGATATATAATGATATATAAATGCTTGGATGGTCTTTGAACATGTTTTTGTACAGGTTTTGGTTGGAAAAGTGGGGTGAAAACTCCCTTTGGGCAGCAACTTGGTTGCTGCAGATTTGACATTTACATCAGGTAAATGAAGCCGTGCGGCATGGTCTCTGGAGCAAATGAGGCCGTGCGGCTCACGTCTGTCTGGACTGGTTATTTTCAGAATAAAACCAAGGCTTGGCCATTTCATTTCATTTTCAACTTAGACTTGTCCCAACTGTTCCCAGAGCACATATTGGACCTAAAGACACCACCTTTGATCATTTTGCGATGGAGAAGCCCGTTAGATTGCAAAGGGGGAAAAGAGACCGCTTTATGTCCGATCTTCAGTCTTGGGTGAGATATAACTTCCAATCTCACAAGGGGTTGCTTGATTCTTCCTTCAAGATCAAGTCTTTATGGCATTTGAGGGATCTCCCACCCGATTGGGACCTTTTGAGAGCAGCAGCAAAGTTTTGGGACGTCCGGAGACACGTTTACTGCTTTTCTTACAATGAGATTGTCCCAACGCATGAAGACTTCCAAGCCTTGATTGGGGGTCCAGAAATTGAGGCTATATCGATTCCGCTGATCGAAGACGTGCAGGTGGCGACAAAGCTTGCATCTTTTCTGCAGATTTCTCTGGGAGAGGCTGAGGAGATGATGATAGCCCCGGACAGGATTGACCTTTCTGATATCCCGGGCAGGTTTGGGTCTCCGGCTATGGCTGCGACCACGGTGGCTATGGATGCCTTTATCCTCTGCATATTCTCTTCTCTGTTCACCGCTGAGTCCGTGGGAGTCTGTCACGGTGGTCTCTTGGACATGGTTAGGGATTGCAGGGCTGGGAAGGACATTGTCCCATTAGTTTTGGGTGAGACCCTGCATGGTATCGATAGGATGGCTAGAGGAGACCGTTTCATGAGGTCTGGGAGTCCGACCATGTTGACTTTGTGGCTGCAGGAGAGGCTCGGGGCTTTGTCGACTCAGTGCCCTTGGGTGATTTCTCGGAGAGGTGCACCTCGACAGCAGGACCAGGGTAGCTGGGAGCTGATGATGGCTAGGTTATCCACTTCGGACATCCACTGGTGGGTACCTCACTGGAGGTTGCAGACCAGGAGGATATTTCAGGAGTCCTATATAGTGAGGGTTCCAGGGTTTCGCTGGTCGTCCTTCTACATACCTTGCTTGGTATCCAGGCAGTTCGGGGCCTTACAGGAGCCATTGGGTGATTGGGAGGACATCCGTACCATGGAGGTGGTGCCACTTGATATGAGAGATCCAGCCAGCTTCTCATTCTTCTCGAGGACTTGGACTTATACTGCTTTTCCACCCAGGGCTATCTTCAGGAGCAGGAAGAGTACCATTTTGACCACTGTCTACTTGGATTGGTACGAGAGGGAGATGGGAGCGACTCAGGTCATATTGGGGGAGAGACGTCAGGCTTTATTAGGGAGGCGTGACTCGAGTAGGACTACGAGGAGGCGAAGCTAAAGTGAGTCGCCATAACCAGTCGGGTGACCTGATTAGAGATATGGAGGCTCGATACAAGAGATTGTCTGAGGTCGCTCCTTTGACTGAGGCTCAGAGGGAGGAAGTGCGGACTCGTGCTCGGGTTGAGAGGGCACTTATTGACACGAGTTTGATAGAGGCTCCAGTGAGGATACCTGAGATCGGAATGAGGGAGACCGACATTATAGAGAAGAAGAGAAAGAACACTCGACGGGGTCGAGGTAAAGGGAAGAAGACCAAAGAAGACTCAGTGAATGACGACTGACAGATCTTTTCTTAGGATTCCCTTATTGCCATTTTGCAAACACAGTAGTTTTATTAGGCATTTTATTGTATTTTAGATCTTTGTAGCAGGTTAGCAGAGTCAAGAGTAGACCGTGCTTGAACTCATCAAGAAGTTTTTAACTTGTAATGAACAAGAGATATTATCTTAGAAATTAATCAAGACACATTTTATGAAAACTCAAATGTCTTATTGATTTGCTCAGGACCCGTTTTATGAAAACTTGAATATCCTTTATTATTTATTGTTTAGGACGCATTTCATGGAAACTTAATTGCCCTTTTTATTATTTAGTTAGACCGAACCATAAATGGCTGCCTACGTTCCCCTTTTACAAGAAAGACTAAGGGGCTCAGGTCTTCGTAGTTCATTCTGGTGAACTCTTTTTTTTCTATTTTTTTATGTGCAGCCCTGTTTTTTGCCTAGACCGCCCTTTTTGGGTTTTCAGCCTAGCTGGGCATTACTCTTTTTGCACTAAGATTTTTTTCTTTTTCTTTTTTCGTTTTATATGTGCAACCCTGTTTTTTGCCTAGACCGCCCTTTTTTGAGTTTTCAGCCTAGCCGGGCATTACTCTTTTTGCACTAATATTTTTTTTATTTTTCTTGTTTTTATTTCTTAGACATAGTACCTTCGGAGCTTATCACCGTTGACTGGGTGGACAAAGGGATTGCTGTCCAGGTCTGCAAATTTCATGGCTCCTCCCGATAGCATCTTCTGCACCACGTATGGGCCGATCCAAACGGGTTTCCATTTTCTCAGGGGGTTGTCTCTGGTAGGGGGCTTTACTTTCAGCACTAAGTCACCCTCTTTGATGTCCCTGGCCTTGACCTTTTTGTCAAATGCTCTGTCCATTCGCCTCTGATAGGCTCGGGTATGCTCCATGGCTTTAAGCCTTCTTTTGTCGAGTAGGGCTAACTCATCATGCCGGCTACGTAGCCATTCTACTTCGTTGACACTGTTTTCCAGGAGGACCCTTAATGACGGGATTTCCAACTCCACTGGTAACACTGCTTCCATCCCGTAGGTTAGGGCAAAGGGAGTTTCTCCTGTGGTACATTCGACAGACGTTACGTAGCCCCGAGTGCCGGGTGCAGCTTTTCGGGCCAATCACGACCACGGGTGGCCATTTTCGGATGATCCGTTCGAGCGTCTTATTAGCGGCTTCTACGGCTCCATTAGTACGAGGTGCATGCGGGGACGACTTGTGGCGAGTGATCTGAACTACGACGGCAATCTACCGCAGTCCCCTTCAAAGTGTGACCCATTATCGAAATGATCTCATTGGGCACCCCATATCTACACATTATGTTCTCTTTGATAAAGCTGGGCCACCTTCTTGGAAGTGAGGACCTTGTAGGACTTGGCCTCTACCCACTTGGTGAAGTAGTCATTGCCACTAACACGAATTCATGCCCATTGCTTCCTGCCAAGGCTATCTTCCCTATCACGTCAATACCCCAAGTTGCAAACGGCTAGGGAGTCGTCATGCAGTACAGGTCATGAGGCGGGAGATGGTTGAGGTTGGCAAACCGCTGGCACTTGTCGCACGCTCGGACATGTTGGACACAGTCTGTTTCCATAGAAATCCAGTAGTAACCCATTCTGAGGATCACTTGCATCAGGGCTCTAGCATTCATATGAGGACCGCAGGGACCATTGTGGACTTCAGTCATCAACTCTTTGGCCCTTTCTTGAGTGACGCACAAGAGGAGTGGTCCTTGATACCGCTTCTTGTACAGGTTGCCTCCTAGAATGACATAATGGGAGGCCAACCTTTTCAGGGCTTGCAAGCTCTTGGCTTTGACACCTTCTTTTGGTCTACCTTCTCCATCTTTGAAAGCTGACTCTCCATCTTTGAGGAACTGGTAAATTTGATTGTACCACGGTTCCTTGATAGGCTCGGTCCCAGGTCTATTTCACAACAGAAAGCTGGGGCTTCTCTTCTACCCACTCTGAAGGGTTTTATGGCTTTTCCCTCGGGGATCTCTACCAGTGAGGCTAAAGTAGCAAGGGCATCTTCGAATCTGTTCTTTTCCCTTGGCAAGTAGTGGAAAGTCACTTCTCTGAACTGTCTAGTCAACTCCTCCATATGGGCATGATACCGCTGAAGATTAGGGTCCACAGTCTTCCATTTGTTGGAGACCTGGTTGATGATCAGGGCTGAGTCTCCATAAACTTCGAGCTCCTTGACATTCCTTTCTAGGGCAGCCTCCAAACCAGCAATGAAGGCTTCGTACTCGGCGACATTGTTCGTGGCAGGGAAGTTCAGCTTGAGGGCTATGGGTGTATGCTCATCTTTCGGATCGACCAGTAGCATCCCTATGCCATTTCCTCTTTTGTTAGCAGCTCCATCAAAGAAAAGATGCCATCGGTTTTCAGGCTCGACTGCGAAGATCCCTTCATCTAGGAATTGGGGTTCAGGCCCACGGTCCTCATTCTTTGGGGAAGTTCGCCGGATGGTCGACAATGCTTGGCCCTTGATGGCCTTTACGGTCACGTAGGCGATGTCGTACTCTGCTAAGAAGAAGGACCACTTTGCTAGACGCATTGAGAGGGAAGGCTTATCGAAGATGTACTTGATGGGGTCCATTTTTGAGACCAAATTCACAGGGTGGGCTTGCATATAATGCTTCAACTTGCCGACTACCCAGACCGATCTGCCACAGGTCTTTTCACATGCGGAGTAATTGAGCTCACTTCCTGCGGCTTCCGGTGACAAAGTAAATGGCATTCTCTACCCGAGAGTCCTTCTTCTCTGAGCAAGCATAGCCCCAGCTGCCGTATCGGTGACGGTAAGATAGAGCGAGAAGAGGTTTACTGTCTATGTGGGGGCATAATCTTGGAGGATGTACTAAGTATGCCTTGATGCGGTCAAAGACATCTTGGCATTCTTCGGTCCATTACGTATCTACATTCTTCTTCATGAGCTTGAAGATGGGCTCGCACATAGTGGTCAGGCGATTGTGAAATGGGCGATGTCTTGCGGTTTACCCATAAAGCTCTTGACTTAAATGCGGGTTTGAGGTGGCCTCATGTCCATAATGGCTTTGATCTTTCGGGGTCGACTTCGATACCTCGCTCCGTGACCATATACCCAAGCACTTTTCCCCTTGTCACTCCGAAGGTGCATTTAGCGGGGTTTAGTCTCATGGAATGTTGTCTCGGCCTCTCAAAGAACTTTCGCAGGTCAACAAAGTGCTGTCCGTCCTCGCCTTTGGAGTGGATTATCATGTCGTCTACGTAGACCTCAATCTCCTTGTGGATCATGTCATGAAAAAGCGCGGTCGCTGCCCTTTGATAAGTAGCCCTGGCGTTCTTGAGCCCGAATGGCATTCTTGTATAGCGATAAGTTCCCCACGGTGTGGTGAAGGCATCTTTTCTTGGTCTTCTTCGGCCATCTTGATGCGGTTGTAGCACAAAGCCGTCAACATAGGATTTGACTTCGTAGTTGGCAGTGGAGTCCACCGGGATGTCTATGTTTGGCAAGGGTAATCATCTTTGGGGCTGGCCTTGTTCGGATCCCGGAAATCTACGGCGGCGCACCTTCCCATTGGCCTTGGTGACGGTCACAATATTGGACAACCATGTCGGATATTCGATGACTACGATAAATCCTACCCGCGGTAGCTTCTCAATTTCTTCTTTGACTGTAGAGACCACTGCGGCTTGATTTTCCTCAATTTACGCTGCGGCTTAGCATGCGGTGCTAGAGGGATTACGTGCTCCACTATTGAAGCTGTATAGCCGGCATATCCTTGTACGACCATGCAAAGACGTCCATGTATTCTACGAGCGAGATTAACTTGATGCATCCCGTTCAACCCCACTGGAAGAAGTTTCCAATCTGTGTCTCTTTAGGTTCCTCGACGGTACCCAAGTTCACACTTGTCAAAACCTCCTCGGCGGCTTGGGCCCGGTTTTCCTCTTTTACGTAACACCTTAAAGATTTCTTTAATGTATTGTTCATTTAGTGTATTTGCATCTTGTTCAAATGATTCATTATTAGCTTGTTGTTAAGTTTTGAGTTAATTTATCATTTGTTAAGTTGGCAATAAGGGGATAATCGTAGAAAGATCTGTCATTTCATTCAAAGCAAGAGGAAAGATGACATCGATTACATATTCATAATCCTCGGGCATGAGGCCTTCGAATGACTCGGAAGGGACTGGAATTCAAAGATTCTGACTCAGCTGTATGGACAACGGGGTGTTTGACACGGCCGGGTTGAGAAGGACGGGTACCAATCCAAGCTCCGCGATCATTTCTTTGTCGGTGGCTATCGGCCACGAGAATGTCTCCCAATTCTTCAACGGCATCTCTGTCTTAGTTACCAAAGTGCGGGGATCGAAAGGATCTTCACCATCGTCTCCAATTATGGCAACTACCTCATCATACGGTGAAGTCGATCAAATGCGGGATACGTAGCTTCTTCATCAAACAACTTTTGCAAACCCCATTCATTGTCTTCACTATTGGCGGCTTCTATCTGGTGATCTTCGGAAGAGCTAACTTCAAAGGCGGAGAGGTCCATTACCCCAGGATCTTTGACTCTTTGACTTGTCTGAATTTTCTTTGAAGAGATACCCATTACGAACGGTAGTGGTAGCCCCGGAATGTACGGCAAGTCAAGGAACATCCTTCGAACAGGATTTCTTTGGTTTTCCCTAACCTTCTCAAGGTTTTTCAAAGGGTTCTCCTCGGGGAGGTCGATGGTCATTTTCATCGTATTGAGTCCCACCTTTTGTAAAGTAATGGGTCGGGGATAAGCTGTAGGGATAGATTTGGACCCCTTTAGCTTTTACGCCATCCCGAGAGTTCGGTTTGTATCCCAATCCATATGCGGTAGTCTGTTCCTTTACATCAATGATGGTATTACGACCACAGAGTCTTACGCCCAATCCAAGCCCGGAAGATAACCCATTTTCTCATCATTCTCATGGTGGAGGAATTTTATCGGAAGTAGTGGTGAGGTCGGTGCAACACACTTGTGCCTTGGACGAAGCTACGAGAGAATCCGGTCAAGGCAAACCCTTCATCATCATGCTTAATCTCCAATATCGGGATACCTCCGGTCTTTGGTTCCTTCTACCGTGACCTTTGTCTCAGTAGATGGTAGTGATAGTCCCATCACTAGGCGAAATTTGACACATTGGTGCGAGTAGAGGCCACTCCGTTTATACGGTGGATCCAAGGTCGCCCTAGCAAAGCGATGCTTGAGATCGGAATGTCAATCACTTGGAAGTCAACGTCCATAACCTTTTCCCGAACCACAACTTGAGAGTAGCAATCCCCAAAGCGATCGTGCGGTGGAGTCATAGGCCTTAATAGTCGACTAGAAGGCTTTAAATCTGTAGGCTTCAGATCCGGTAAGTCCATCATCTTTCTTTGGCGGGACGTTCATTGCGGACCCTCCGTCAACTAATACTCGTGGCAACCGACGTTCTTCCAAGCTGGTTTGTGATGTAAAGGGGTTCGTTATGACTAGCCCCATACTTTGGCGAGGTCCAAGTCGGTTAAGGTAATGATATTTTCATAGTGGATACTTCCAATCATTTGGACGACCTCATACGGGGTGACATCTATGGGCACCGTGGTCTTGGCCAAACTTTCTTCTAGCTTCGGCTTATGAGGGTATGAAGAGGTTAATAAGGACCACAAGGAGATATTGGCACAGGTACACTTCAAGCGAGTCGGCCTTTGGATCCTCCTTGTCGAGTCGGCTTTTACGCTTCGGCTTATAGGGTATTTTGTCTGTTTTCGGCTCGATACGGTATTTCTTTTATCACCCTTAGGTACATTCAACACTCATCCGTCCGGACCGAGTCATCACATAGACATTAGACTTCTCTGGATCATCATTCCTCTTGGAGGATTACGTCGGCTCTTTCAAAGTGAGGCGGGCTCTTGCTGGCGTATGGCCAACTCTGGCGATTAATCTGATTAACCCCGCTGCTTTGGAGGCATAGGCGGCTTCCCGAATCGATTCCGGGTTACGGCTTTCGACTTTTACGAGTTCGACTCCTTAATTGGCTCAACATTCATTTGGTTTCAACTTCACCTTCCTCATTTAAAGCCTTCACAATCTCGTTCAAGCTTTTCAAGGTCAACATGCAACGGGAATTATCACCTTCGGGGTTTGGAGTACGGTGAATGGCTTCCTTATCTGGACCTAGCAACTTTTTCAACGAGTGGGATCACATTCCTCATCCTTTGTCCAAGCATGTCCCTCCTTTTTCTAGGGGTTAGTTTTCGACGGCATCTTTAACATTGGCCAAGCATTTTACGAAGTGAGAAATTCCATCATCGAGAAGGATTTACGCGGGGTCAAACCTCATGGCGGGTTCCCGTTCTTTGCGTCGGGAAGGTTCTACGGGCTTTTCGGCCACGGGCTAACCACTCTTCTCTGTTCCCTACGGCACTTATTTGTGTCTTCCTCGGTATCACTACGGTAACTCTCGTGAGAACTCTCATCTTGACTACGATGACCAATGAGGGCAAATGCGAGGTCGGGATACTTGATGCCATATAAGAGGTATCTTGGATTACGCCTCGACTTGGGAATTACTAAGAAAACATCATTTGTCATCATAGGATATAAAGGGGACCGGGGTCGCTTCAAATTTTAGGACTCTTTCCAAGGCATCCATACACTCTTCTTCAGACAAGGTCTCGGGGTGATTCTCACCTTTGCAATGGAGTCTACTCTTACCGATGGGGGTTTAGCTTCAACGACGCTTACATGTTCTAGATCGGCGGGCGGAGCCCACTTCCCTCTTTCAGCTAAAGCTTCAATTAAGTCCCTCCATTCACCGACCAAGTCTTTGTAAGGAGTATTGAACTCTAGGATGTAGAATTCGTATCTTTGCCTCATACGAGCTCGCATCCTCTTTCCCACCCGAACCTTCACACGAGTTTCTGAGACACATTTTGAAGTGATACCATCCCCTATTCCAGGTCCGTGGTTTTCTACTTCATCTTGCTCTCCAAATTTCACTTTGGTTGACTCCAAGTTCATTCCTTCTACTGAACTGTCATCATCACTGTAAATCCACCCGTTCCTATTCTCATTTTCGACTGACTCTTCGCTACCGCTTTCTGGGAGATAGGCAAATTCACAGGCGTTGCCAAAGTTAGAAAGGTCAGGCTGGTACTGGGATTCTACGGTAGGGAGATTTGGCTTAGGCTGAGAGGAGGGAAAAAGTCTCGCGGGGTAATGTAGGGGCTGCATGACTGGGATAGTTGTGGCGAAGCTAGGTCTCATCTGAGGAGGTGAGGGTGTCGGGACCCTGACGGCTTGGGATATTGGAAAAGACTGAAAAGGGACAGTCTTTGGCAAAGGATTATATGTATTTGGAGGAGGGCATTGGTTATAGGCTAGCTCTTCTTCCCAGTCATGCAGTTACCCAAACCAAGATCTTGTTCTCTGTCAAATCGGCCATTCTCGACTCTACGGGCCGACAAAGCGAGGATTACGGCGGCATGCGAGAATTGCAGCGCTAACAAGTCGCTGACCCGGTGTTCTCACCCACTTATTTCTCGCTGTGGGAAAGGGATAGGAGAGGTTTAGACTCGGGGTAGGTGTTTAGGCTGAAGGCTCAAGCAATATGCAAATTAGGAATCTTTCAGTTTACTTAAAACAGTGTCTTTTATTAATTTCTATTTGGTTGGAAAAGGGGATTTGCCCTTCTTTTTCGCAACTACTCTAGATCGTGGATCAGTGGGTTCCGTCACTACGTCTATAAGCCCCTCGTATTCCACCTGTATTTCGACCTCCCAGGGTGGACAGCCCCGGGCGAGGGTCCTATAGGGCACGCGGATCCCACCGACCGAGAGAGAAGAACGCTCCTAACGGGTCTAGCGGGTCATAGGAACTTTTAATGCACGAGCGATGCGAATTATAGTCAAGGCAATACCAGGAAAGTCTCGTCTTTCAGCCTTGATAGAATTTCGGCAGAATTTCGCTAGCGCGATTGACGTTTTGACTTTTTGGTAATGTCCAAGAAGATAATAGGCATGGGTCGGGCGGTAAAATCCGGATGACACAGTGTCACATTGAACTTCGTTGCATACGCCGTGCGTGAGTCAAAATCGAAGTCAATGCCGGGTCAAGATCTTGCCAATTTTTCCTTGTTGGAATTTTGGCAGAGCTTCGCTTGAGCGAAAGATCTTTGGACTTTTCTTGGCAAAGACTCGGTCTCGACTCTTACGCATTCCGTGCAGGTCAAGGTCAAAGTCAATGTCGGAGTCAAGGTTCTACCAATTTTTCCTTGTCGGAATTTTGGCAGAGTTTCGCTTGAGCGAAAGATCTTGACTTCCGTTATGAGCTAAGGCTTGACCTTTATGAGGGATATGCAACTGGGCTATATGACACGAACTAGACCAAAAACCAACCAAAAGTCACGGTTTTTTAAAACGTGTGACACGGACTGTGCATTGGTCGACACTGGCTGCCATGGGGAGTTTGGGGTGATTTCGTGCGCGCCCGGGAGCATCGTAAGGCTGTCCGTGACTGCAACTGAACAACCACCCCGGGTTTAAAGGGACGTGCTGTAAGTACCCAAATCTGGCTCATGCCTTCCGGTTAAATTTCCCGGTAATTTCGGTAAGTTTCCCGGTAATTCCCCGGACCTTCCTAGTGTTCCGGAAATATTCCGGAACTGTTCCAAATCATATAGGGGCTGAAAGGGAAGCTTCCCAATTAAGAAACACGTTTTTCTTAATTTGGGAAAACTTCTAGAATTTGCCACCTTGCATGTTTCTAGAAATGCTGAGTCACAAGGGATAATGCCGCACGGCTGCATTAGCCCAAGGTCTCTGGCCGCACGGCTTCATTGGCCTTATCCAGACTGCCTATAAATAGAGCCCTCCTCTACCCATTTTAACAACAACAACAATACCATCAAACACACATAATACGAAGAAAACACTCCCAAGAGCTGCTGGAAGTCCAAGAAGGTGAAGAAGAAGGCCAAGAAGCCACCTCCCTCCTCCTTGAAGATCCCAAGATCAACCTTTCCACCTAGCTCCATCCAAAGAAGAAGAGGAAGCCATTGATAACCTCGCACGCCCTAAACTTGCATCCTAATTGCTCTATGTGATTCTATTTGCTCATTGCATTTCATATAATTGCTATTATCTTGTTTGGGACTTGGTAGATTAAAGATCATATCTTTATACCCCCTTTCCCCCTTTTGCGTGTATTAGGCATCCTTTGCCATTAAAGATGTAATCTTTTGAATCAAAGGTGCATCCTTGCACCTAAAAACCCTATTTTTACATAAAAATATCATCTTCATGCATCCTTTGCATATAAAAATCCAATCTTTATGATAAAAATGCATCCTTTGCATATGAAACCCTTTTTCAAGCATCATATGCATTAAAGATCGTATCTTTATCCTAAATTAGCATCCTATGCTTTTCAAAATATAATCTTTATGCATCCTTTGCATATTTAAATCCCAATTTCTTCATAAAAATGCATCATTTGCATAAAAATCATGTCTTTATGCATCCTTTGCAAATAAAGATCATTTCTTTAAAATCTAATGCATCCTTTGCAAACCAAAATGTCATCTTTTCACTAAAAGTGTCATTTAAATCATGCATTCCCTCACGTCCCCATTAGCAACCTCGGAACGGACCGGTGTAAAGATCCTATCTTTACATCGTTTCTTCCATAAAGGTTTCATTATCTCTTTAGAAAGGGACAACCTTGAACCCTATATCTCCAATTATCGCTTAAGACGAGTATGAAGCATACATATGAGCTCGACCGTCTCAAAGCGTAGGATTGATGGGCTAAGGACATTCCTTCCTAAAGAACCTCATCTTTGACTATAAAGAGAGTCATTCTCTCGATCATTCAAGTCCTGAGGTTAAAAAATGCAATGATCACAAGTCCAAGATGAGGACGGGATCATAATCCCGAATACATAAAATCCAAGAAATCCCGAGCGACAACCAATAAATGGTTTGTACGTTCGGAAGATGACTTGGGACATCCCCCCCCCTTATTTTCAAACACATGCACACAAGAAAGCACGCAAGCAAGCACGATTAATGGAATCTTGGGAGACTTGCTCCGGCAAGGCACCTTGGGTGAACGACGATCCGTTCTTCCCAAGGGGTAACTTAACCTCCGAACCCATAAAACCTTTTTTTCAAAGTTTTGAGGTAATCAAAATGGTGTGGCGACTCCGTTTTTCAAATTAAACCGGATGTCTTCAAACTCGCGTGAATTTCCAATACACAAAATTTGGGGCACACATTCACAGTTTGGCGACTCCGCTGGGGAGAATCCCAAAGGAGAAAAGCTTTTTATTTTCAAAACAAAAATCGATACTCGGTATATAGGTGGAAACCACTTAACCTTCCTGTACACTCCCTGATGTGGGAGTTGGGATAACCGGCGGTTTAACAATCCCACGTACCGGTATCCCTTTTCGAAAAAAAATTTTGAAAAAAAAAATATAAAAGAAAGCTTTTCCTTTTGAGCGGGTTAGACTCCCATCGCTGATTTCATTAATCATGCTTGCTTTCTTTACCTTGCATTGCATCATTTGCATCTTGGAATCTGTGCATTCTTTGAACGGGAAACAACCCGAAAAAATAGCAAAGGAGTGGAACCTGGAAAATTGATCCATGCAGTCGTACGGCTCAATCCTCCGTGGATTCTGACCGGGCGACCTCAGTGGCAATTCCACCGGGGAAAAATCATGGTTAATCTGGCGATCCTAGCGGCTTGGGGCTACTCGGCTCCATGAGCGGCAGGGCTCCCGAAAAAAATTTACGTGCTTAAGCTGTTGCATTCACCCCGTCCCAAAAATCATTCCTTTAAAACACATTTATGAAAATCTCTGTTTTAACTCAAAAGGAACATTTTTAGGAGACCGCACTCTACGCGCACTTTGATATATCATGTACACTTTGCACGCACGTCCTTCAAACCCGAGGGTGGTTCAGTGCGATCACGGACTGAGCCTTACGATGCTCCCGGGCGCGCACGGAATCATCCCAACCTCCCCATGGCAACCAGTGTCGACCAATGCACAGTCCGTGTCACACGTTTCAAAAAACCGTGACTTTTGGTTGGTTTTTGGTCTAGTCCGTGTCATATAGCCCAGTTGCATATCCCCGTAAAGGTCAAGCCTTAGTTCATAGCGGAAGTCAAGGTCCTTCGCACAAGCGAAACTCTGCCAAAATTCCGACAAGGAAAAATTGGTAGAACCTTGACTCCGACATTGACTTTGACCTGGACCTGCATGGAATGCGTAAGAGTCGAGACCGAGTCTTTGCCAAGAAAAAAGATCTTTCGCTCAAGCGAAGCTCTGCCAAAATTCCGACAAGGAAAAATTGGCAAGATCTTGACCCGGCATTGACTTCGATTTTGACTCACGACGTATGCAACGAAGTTCAATGTGACACTGTGTCATCCGGCTTTTACCGCCCGACCCATGCCTATTATCTTCTCGGACATTACCGAAAAGTCAAAACGTCCCGATTGCGCAGCGAGAGTGCACCGAAATTATATCAAGGCTGAAAGACGAGACTTTCCTGGTATTGCCTTGACTATAATTCGCATCGCTCGTGCGTTAAAAGTTCCTATGACCCGTTAGACCCGTTAGGAGCATTCTTCTCTCTCGGTCGGTGGGATCCGCGTGCCCTATAGGACCCTCGCCCGGGGCTGTCCACCCTGGGAGGTCGAAATACAGGTGGAATACGAGGGGCTTATAGACGTAGTGACGGAACCCACTGATCCAGGATCTAGAGTAGTTGCGAAAAAGAAGGGCAAACCCCCTTTTCCAACCAAATAGGAATAAATAAAAGACATTGTTTTAAGTAAACTTGAACAATTAATGTAATCATAATTGCATGGTCCTATCTCTGATATCCCTAAGCGAGACCTCCTCGGTCCGATTTCCAATTTTCCTGTCTCGATCTTTCATGGTCAAATCCCTAATTGAGACCTCCTCGGTCCAATTTCCGATTTCCCTGTCTTGACCTTTCATGGTCAAACCTCTCATCGAGACCTCCTCGGTCCGATTTCTGATTTTCTGTCCCGACCTTTCATGGTCAAATCTCTAATCGAGACCTCCTCGGTCCGATCTTCGATTTTCCATCTCTCCCTCTTTCGCGGTCAAATCCCTAGTCGAGACCTCCTCGGTCTGATCCCCAATTTTCAATCTTGACCTTTCAAGGTCTCATCTTTTCCGATCAATTAGGATTAGGAGAAAATGTGTTTCGAGCAAAAGCTAAAGCGATAAGTGCATGTTACTTGAGCCTTTAGCCTAAACACTTACCTCCGAGTCTATATCTTACCTACCTTCGAGTCTAAACCTTACCTTATCCCCGAGTCTAAACCTTTCCTGTCCCTTTCCCGCAGCGAGAAAGAAGTGTGTGAGAATACCGGGTCAGCGGCTTTTCAGTGCAGAAAACCTTAGGCAGAATCGCCAAAGAGTCAGAATGGCGGTTTGAGAAAACGATGAGGGTGCAGGAAATCAGATGGTTAGGAAGGAAGAGTTAGTCCTGGCTTTGGAAAATGCCCATAAGGTTCATGAGGAACAGCAAGCCATGCTTATCGACACACTCCGTCGTCATGGAATTCAGGTAACAGTTGAGTCGAACGGTTCTCTGGTGGTAGTCGAAGATGAGACTTCGGAAACAGTGATTTCAGTCCCTTCATCCTATAACCAAGACCTTCCATCCTACAACCAATACCTTCCTCCATCCGCATACGATCCCTTGCCAAGGACCACTTCTCCTCGGTCCTTTCCAACATCCCAGCTCATCCAGGCTCCATCGCCCTCAGCTCCTCAGAACGGATTGGGCTTCACCCCGCCTGTCTCTCAGTTCCAGCAATACCTGCCAGTTTATGCTCCGGCTTCGCATAATCAATTTGAGTTATGTGGCTATGTTCTGATGCCCCTATACCCACCTGAATGCAATCATGAGTTGCCAAAGGATGATTCAAGTTTTCAGATGTCACCTACCGGACTTAATGAATTCAGCCATCAGTTTGCTACTGTGGTTCCTTCTACTGATAAAAGTCCCGTTGCAAGAGTCCCCGTTGACCCCCATGTGGCAATATTGATGGAGCAAGTGAAACAAATGCAGGAGAAGCTTGACCTCATGATGAGTATCAATACTCCCTTGACCCAAGATGTCGAACTAGGCAAGGAAATGACTCTACCAAGCATAACCCGATGCCACCAACGTCAAACAGCAACCGTACCCGGCTCAGCACCAGTTCCTCACAAAGGAAAGAGTGTCGTAGCCTCCTTCAGCCAAATCCAACAATGGAACCAACTGGACAATGGAACTCCGAGTCTTGAGAACAACAATGTCTCCCGAAAACTCCGCAATACGGATATGCCTTTAAGCAAGATCTTTGGAAGAGGCGATGAAAGAAAAGCTGATAAAGCCACTGGAGAATTGGAAGCCCAAGAACCCCAACGTTCGGGTGGATGAGTCTAAGCATTGTCTTTTCCATCAATACCCTGGGCACGACACTGATGATTGCACCTATTTGAGGCATGAGATCCAGAAATTGATAGAAAAAGGGAAGCTCGAGAACCTCCATGGGCCAAAAACAGAAAGTTATGGTAAGAGGTCAATTCGGGAAGTGCAAGGTCGAAACGTCGGCTGATGATTTTGGGATGCCCATGAGCAAAGTTTTCGATGATTTGGTGAAACGAGGCCTTCTCACACCTCTCGAGAATTATAAGCCAAGAAACCCCAAGAGAGTTGACGGGACCAAGTTCGCGAGTACCACAAGCATTTTGGTCATGTGACAGACAAGTGTTTGGATCTGAAGAAAGAAATTCAGTGGATGATCCACGAAGGAAAGCTCAAGTTCCCTGGCAGTCCAACCAACGAACAGTAGCTAGACTAGGGTCTACCTATCCTTAAGCAAGATTAAAAGGATATAGTCTCTCAGTCAACTTTCGTAGGTTCTAGTACTTTTCTCTTTCAATCAAGTCCTCCACGGACATTGTAATTAATCTTTAATTTTCTATAAAAGAGTCTTCTTCTTTTCTTGCTAGACTTAAGACATTATTTGCACACCTACATTACATTTAATGAAATGGTTTTGTTTTAGATGATCACTTGCATTGCTCAACAAATAATCTCTCGAAATAATTCACGTTCCGATTAATCGGTGTGAGAAAGTCAACCAATGCTCTCCCCATACACTTTCCTTACCCCATAAAAGGCCTCCATCAAGCCATACACTTTCCCAATCATACCCCCACCTTCATCTTGACCAAGTCAATGACGGCGGCATTTTCAAAGGACAACAAAAGGCCACCCAGCTTCGAAAGATTGACCCCGTGTTGACAACAACCTAGGAGCCTGCCTTTGACCTCAAGGATGTCAAGAAAAATTCAAGCAGGGGCTCACCTTGGCCCTCAAGTGCTTCAGAAATAAAAATAAAAAAAAATAAATAAATAAAAAAAAATGCAGTGCAAAAAGAGTAATACCCAGCTAGGCTGAAAATTCCAAAATAAAAGGGCAGTCTAGGCAAAAAACAGGGTTGCACATAAAAAAAAAAGAAAGAAAGATAGGGCCAAGGACCTAGCATCACCAATCAAAAGCTTGACGGACAGGCAAAATCAAAGCTCGAAGAATAGATGTTGTCGATAACAATGGGGCGGTCGAAGCAAAGCCAGAAACATTTCATAAGCCTGTAGGCAAGTACGAATCCTTTCTCCCCCAATGAAAGAGGAAGCAATCATAAGCAGCCGTCCAAGAATGACTTGGTCAAGGAATCATCCCAAGGACCACGCCTCATCATCCAGTCTTCTCATCCAAACCTTTTCACTAAAGGAACCACAAATCCCATTTCCCAAAGCAAAACACAATCCGGCCAAGGCCGAACTACGGCGACCTGAGCTCCTCACAATGAGGGGAATGTAGGCAACTAGCAATGGTCCGGTCATAAGTATATACAAATTCCCGAAAACCCGGTCTCATCAAATGACCTTTCCCATAAACACAGTCAAATCCCAGAAAACCCGGTCTCATCAATGACCTTCCTATACACAAAACCTTTTTTTCACACCCATCCAACCTTGATCCGCGACAATTGGTTGACTTTCTCCTCATGATTAATAAAAATGTTGGTTCATATCGAGATTAGTGGTTGAATAAACCAAACATTAATAAAGGGTTTTAAGCAATCTCGTGATCATTGTAAATAAAACAAGTTTTCAGATGTCTTGACAAGTCTTCCTTTTCTACATCTTAGGAAAGATAGTGCCAAACACTAATTTTCTGTCAGCAGGGGCTTCCATACACCTTTACAAACCCTTCTACGCTTATACTCTCCCAAAAGAGTCAAACCCAAAGCGAGTTTTTGTGCCTACATCGAATAAGGCCATCCAAATAACACAAAATCGGGATCCATTCCCACCTTTCAAAAAATATGCCCCTGCATGTATAAATTTTTAAGAATCTTTTCTTTCACATCTTCTTAAGGTTGACTGAGTGACTAAACAAAATAAAAGAGAGAGTACGAAAGGATAGGTCTTCCCTCTTCTGCTACAATTCGCATTAGGGTTGACTTGAAACTCTTCGAAGTTGGGGCTTTGCCAAGCCGTTTCTTTAGACTGGGGCTTCTTTAGCCATTTTTGGGGTCTGCATTGGGTTCTTCACTAGGTCACAAGATGGATCCAGTCTTGGTTAGATTAACCTCAGGATCACTTTCGTAATACCAATCATATTGGGATTTTTGCTAGACTGGGGCTCTACCAAGTCACTTCTTCAAAACCTAAGACTTCGCCTGCTCAGTTCATCCAACCGGGGCTTTGCCAGTGAAAGGATCTTTCATGGGGCTTTGCATAAAGTTCTTCCTCAGAACGGGGCTCCGATAAGTCGCATCCATCCCGGGAAGAGAGGTTTGGTCGCTTCGACATCTGCGTTAGTCTTTGGTTGTAAAAGCCTGTCAGCATCAGCTTCAAATGCCAGAGTGTGAGAAAGGACTCCAATCAAAACTCGAGGTTTAAACCCAGTCTCAGTCGAAGAGGGAATCCTAGTCCATGTTGACAACATCCCAGCAACAACAGCAGTTCAGTCCGCACCCAAGGGATACAACCCCACCTGCTTGAAACCCGTCTTAAACACATTCCATATGTACATCCAGACCCAGTCCATACCATGTTTTCAAAAAAAAAATCATCACCCCTAGGCTCAAGTAACGTGCCAATTGCTAATGATAACGTTTTCTCCCAAAAGCGCCTCCGTTACTTTCGTTATAACGAGATAATGCCAGGCGACAGTTTCCTGATTGTCAAAAATCCAACTTTAGCTACCTCTATCACAGATTGAGAAGTATGCTCAAGTTTTCCAGCTATAGCTGCCTCTATCTACTCGATAGTGACGTAAGCTTTAGCCTCCTCAGGTGACGACCTCCACTAATCGTTGAAACCTCAAGAATCGTAGACATCGTTCCTAACTGTCTAGATGAAGCTTGAAATACGATCAAGGCTTGATTCCTCCGGGATACGTAGGTAGCCTTTCATAAAAGGTTCAGCCATCCGACCACTTTGGTCATCTTCTCTTTCTCCATTCTCCAATGGTGCATAAGCTTTTCATAAAAGTCCAATTTTTGACCACATTGGTCACCCCTTTTGATTTGGCACATTCCTAGTAGGATCGGTTGTTTGACCTCCTAGGTCACCCCGTTTCCATCTTTATAGGGAGGGACCAATATCTCTTTGCCATTGTCCCAAGGATGCCAGGTAGGTGACCTCTTTTGGTCACCCAATTCCAACCTGTGTCTGCAATTCCATTCCAGTTCCAAAGGCATTAAAAAGCACAGTTCAGGCTTACTAAGTCGCGCGACATAACAAGCCAAGTCGCGCGACATAACAAGCCACATCGTACATCGACATCGGCGATATCTTGCTTTCCCCAGGGCAATCCCCGACATGTCAATAGCTGCAAATGCCAGTCATACACTTCTCAAATGCATAAGGGAGGGTTCATGTACCCCATGTACACCCATGCATTCATATTCAAGCCAAAAATCCATTCAATTCAAGCCAAATATCATACCATCGTCATTTCATAAGTGCGTGCAACAAAAAGCTAACAATGTACATACAAAATAAAATATTCCAAATCCAAAAGATGTGCATAACAAAAATAACATGATGTTTTCCCAAAAAGGGTACAATAACCAAAAAGTCATAAAAATCTAAGGGGAAAAGGGGCTACTCTGAGTCATCTTCATCCTCGCCGTCATCCTCAACTTCCTCAGGCTCATCGTCGGGATCGTCAGAAGGTGCCTCATAAGCTATGGTCTCCGTGCGATAATAATCATCAAGCTCAGTGATAACAGTGGAGTCAAGCTCATAGTCTGTGGCCGTCTCAGCTCCACCATCCTCATCCTCATCCTCCTCATCATCATCAATCTCAATAGGTCTGTGAAGAGGCACATTTGGCCTCTTCGTCCGAGGCGTCGGTCCACTAATGCCTCCGCTGGTGCCCACGTCATCAGAGCGGCTCTTCTTCCTTCTCGGTTGGCCAGGTGGAGAGATATCGATCGAACCCTGTGACCGGCATTGATTCTTCCAAAAGCTCATAACTTTCTGGAGCTTGCCAATCATGTCCACAGCGCCGGTATAAGCCCTGGTCAAGTGTCTGTAAGCCTGAGCCGATACCTGTTACAAGCAGACATATTAAGTGTCAGAATGCAGTTCTTGATAACAGAAAGAGATGCAATCAATCCAAAAGACGTAAGGAACAGTACTCACAGATCTAGAACCTCACGGGAGCACCAGATGAGGGTGAGTCTGTGACATATCAATATGAGCTCGCCTCATGCGATCGCCACCCTGGTAATCAATGAAAGTCGGGGGCAAAGGAGGTCTAGCCACATAGCCAGTCGAGGGTCCCACGCTTTGAGCACCATAGCCAACCCTGGTCTGTGGGGACTGAAGATGTCTAGCCACGTACAAAGTGTAATCCCCATCTCGTGTGAAGAGATGTGCCTCCATGCCTACGATCAAAGCATCCACATTCGCCAACTGGCGAGGCAGCCACATCCTAGCTGGAGGATCATCAGGGATCCGAGCATGCCTATTGGGCCCATGCTGTCTGTACGCTCTCTCTCCTAAATATAAGGCATCTCCGGACAAACCCACTAGCAGCTTGCGACACTCTGTCAAGTGCGCAGCATGATCCAAATCCAGATCGTCATAACGGCCAGTCCATGGGAACATACTCAGCCTCTGTGGAATCCCTCTCAAGCACCTCAGCGTATCATGATACGAGGCCGTAATCATGCACCTCGAACCCTCCGGTGTCCTAGTCTATCTCCTAGCACTCTTCGTCCACCGCCTGAGAGCAGGAAAAGTGGTGGCAGGAAACTCATCCTGTGTCTGCCACTCGTAACAGCCAAAATACTCGAAGGCCCAAGCCTGAAAAGAAGAAGAAGAAGTCAAAACAAGGAAAAAGGATAGAATGAAATGCGCAAAAGAAAAGAGGTCAAGATGAGAGAATACCTCAAAAGCCAGATGACAGCAAGTAAAATACTTCGCCCTCCCTCTACTGACGTCATCTAGAGCCAAATACATCTCGGCTAAACCAGCCTCACCCCAGGATAAATTCCCCACAGCATCCCAGGCTCTCAAAAGCTCCAGCAGTGAAATCAAGGCAGTAGATGCACTGTTGATGAACAGCATGTCAGAAAAGCCTACCCATACAAAAGCCCTCGCTAATCTCTCGGCTCTCAGCCGGCTCTCAACAGGATCATCAACTACAATGTAGTCCCTACTCTGTTCCCCAACCAAGCCATGTAGCTCGCCCAACTCATATCCATTCCCCTTCTTGATCCGGGGAACGAAGCCAAGTAAACTCATAAAATCGGCATCAGTGATAGGCTGGGGCTCAGCTCCCTGTGCAGGCTCCTCTATGTAGAGCGGCTCATCCGTAAAGGGCAGTCCTGTGATGACCGCAAAATCCAATGGCGTGACTGTCGTCTCACCCCAAGAGAAGTGGAACGAATGAGTGGTTTCCCACCAAAACTCTCTAAAGGCCCTCACCAAATCTACACTCCTCTGAGTGCCTCCAATGGCCTTCGCCATCTCAAAGAATTGCCCTAGCCCAACGGTGTAAATCATGCCCTTAGGCGAATGAATCTGCTCCTGGCTACCCGGCAAGCTCTCTCATAGCCTGCCAATCACCTCAGGGGAGCCACGGGTGCGCAATCCCTGCAAGAAAACATGGCACAAATACGAATATTTCGCGCTATCTCTTGAAATCATCTCAAATGAAAAATAGGTCAAAATCTATCATTGAAAGAGCATGCATTCTAGTATCACAATTCCTAGGTCAATCTATGTTCACATGCCAGTTCATGTCAATTCATAGCACAGTCTGAAAAAATTCAGTTCAAATTGATTTCACCCAAATCGAAAATTTTTCAAAAAAAAAAAACCTAGGTTTCTTACCACATCCTTCTTCCTGACATCCGAGGTATGCTCATCGAGCTGTGGGTAGAAATCTCCTCTTCGTGCTTCCGGAAGAAAGGGCCTTTGATTCCTCTGCACCCCCTTCCTCCTAGTAGCTAAGTCGGCGTGTTGAGGAGCCCTTTTGGTTGGATAGAGCCTAGGAGGCATTTTCCAAGTTGAATCGAACTAAAGATTTGTTTGATTTCTCTCGATCCCTCTCAAATCTCCCTCTGATGTTGCTCTCTCTCTCTTCTCGGTGTCGCCTCCCTCTCAATTTCAATTTCAATTGAGTTTCAAATGGCGACTGTGCGAATTTTTAATGAATCTGTCCACAGGGCCTGTTATGTCGTGCGACATACTAAGCCCCTGTGGCTTATTTTTACAATTTTGCCCTTAAAGGCTCCATTTTACAAATTTGTCCCCCGTAGGCTTCTTTTACACTTTGTGCCCCTGGAATTTCCAATCATTTTCAATCAAATTTTCCCTCCAGTGCCCCCGTGGCCTATTTTACAAATTTACCCCTGTGGCTCATCTTATTCTATTTTTAAAAAAAAAAGATCAGGGTACATCCCGTTTCTTTACAAAAAAAAAAATTCACGGTACGTCCCTTTTCTTTACAAAAATTTTTTTTTTATCAAGGTACTTCCCGTTGCTTTACAAAAAAATTATTATCAGGGCACGTCCCACTTTCTTTACAATAAAATTATCGGGTACGTCCCACTTTCTTTACAAAAATTATCGAGTCCTTCCTACTTCTTTACAAAATCCGTTCTTTCTCGCGATCTCCGTATATTCCAAGATGAAGGAATAACATTTCGCTTTTCTCGCGATCTCAGTTATTCCAAGGTGGAAGAATAACATTTCGCTCTTTTCTCGCGATCTCCGTTATTCCAAGATGGAAGAATAACATTTCGCTCTTTTCTCGCGATCTCCGTTATTCCAAGATGGAAGAATAACATTTCGCTCTCTATTTTCGATCTCCGTTATTCCAAGGTGAAGGAATAACATTTCGACCTCTCTCGCGATCTCCGTTATTCCAAGATGGAAGAATAACATTTCGCTCTCTATTTTCGATCTCCGTTATTCTAGGATGAAGGAATAACATTTCGACCTCTCTCGCGATCTCCGTTATTCCAAGATGGAAGAATAACATTCCGCTCTCTATTTTCGATCTCCGTTATTCCAGGATGAAGGAATAACATTTCTATCTTTCTCGCGATCTCCGTTATTCCAAGATGGAAGAATAACATTTCGCTCCCTCTTTCGATCTCCGTTATTCCAAGGTGAAGGAATAACATTTCGATTCAGTCAAAAGCTCGAACTACGACCTGGCTTGATTCCCCCGGGATACGTAGGTAGCCTCCTGTAGGTTCAGCCAATTTGTCACATATGACGCCCCCTTTCCCCAGTGGATTCCGAACTACGTCCTGGCTTGATTCCCACTCGGGATACGTAGGTAACCTTCCAGAGGTTCAGCCACTTGACCACCTCGGTCTCTCAATCCGTCTCGGCATTCGCCAGATCGGATCCTTTTCTATCGACAACCCCACCCGCCTTGCAAGTGACGTTGCCGAGGGGCTTCTGTAAGTATCCAAATCTGGCTCATGCCTTCCGATTAAATTTCCCGGCAATTTCGGTAAGTTTCCCGGTAATTCCCCGGACCTTCCTAGTGTTCCGGAAATATTCCGGAACTGTTCCAAATCATATAGGGGCTGAAAGGGAAGCTTCCCAATTAAGAAACACGTTTTTCTTAATTTGGGAAAACTTCTAGAATTTGCCACCTTGCATGTTTCTAGAAATGCTGAGTCACAAGGGATAATGCCGCACGGCTGCATTAGCCCAAGGTCTCTGGCCGCACGGCTTCATTGGCCTTATCCAGACTGCCTATAAATAGAGCCCTCCTCTACCCATTTTAACAACAACAACAATACCATCAAACACACATAATACGAAGAAAACACTCCCAAGAGCTGCTGGAAGTCCAAGAAGATGAAGAAGAAGGCCAAGAAGCCACCTCCCTCCTCCTTGAAGATCCCAAGATCAACCTTTCCACCTAGCTCCATCCAAAGAAGAAGAGGAAGCCATTGGTAACCTCGCACGCCCTAAACTTGCATCCTAATTGCTCTATGTGATTCTATTTGCTCATTGCATTTCATATAATTGCTATTATCTTGTTTGGGACTTGGTAGATTAAAGATCATATCTTTATACCCCCTTTCCCCCTTTTGCATGTATTAGGCATCCTTTGCCATTAAAGATGTAATCTTTTGAATCAAAGGTGCATCCTTTGCACCTAAAAACCCTATTTTTACATAAAAATATCATCTTCATGCATCCTTTGCATATAAAAATCCAATCTTTATGATAAAAATGCATCCTTTGCATATGAAACCCTTTTTCAAGCATCCTATGCATTAAAGATCGTATCTTTATCCTAAATTAGTATCCTATGCTTTTCAAAATATAATCTTTATGCATCCTTTGCATATTTAAATCCCAATTTCTTCATAAAAATGCATCCTTTGCATAAAAATCATGTCTTTATGCATCCTTTGCAAATAAAGATCATTTCTTTAAAATCTAATGCATCCTTTGCAAACCAAAATGTCATCTTTTCACTAAAAGTGTCATTTAAATCATGCATTCCCCCACGTCCCCATTAGCAACCTCGGAACGGACCGATGTAAAGATCCTATCTTTACATCGTTTCTTCCATAAAGGTTTTATTATCTCTTTAGAAAGGGACAACCTTGAACCCTATATCTCCAATTATCGCTTAAGACGAGTATGAAGCATACATATGAGCTCGACCGTCTCAAAGCGTAGGATTGATGGGCTAAGGACATTCCTTCCTAAAGAACCTCATCTTTGACTATAAAGAGAGTCATTCTCTCGATCATGCAAGTCCCGAGGTTAAAAAATGCAATGATCACAAGTCCAAGATGAGGACGGGATCATAATCACGAATACATAAAATCCAAGAAATCCCGAGCGACAACCAATAAATGGTTTGTACGTCCGGAAGACGACTTGGGACATCCCCCCCCCCTTTATTTTCAAACACATGCACACAAGAAAGCACGCAAGCAAGCACGATTAATGGAATCTTGGGAGACTTGCTCCGGCAAGGCACCTTGGGTGAACGACGATCCGTTCTTCCCAAGGGGTAACTTAACCTCCGAACCCGTAAAACCTTTTTTTCAAAGTTTTGAGGTAATCAAAATGGCGTGGCGACTCCGTTTTTCAAATTAAACCGGATGTCTTCAAACTCGCGTGAATTTCCAATACAAAAAATTTGGGACACACATTCACACGTGCGTGCAAAGTGTACAGGATATATAAGGTGCGCGTAGTGTGCGGTCTCCTAAAAATGTTCCTTTTTGAATTAAAACAGAGATTTTCATAAATGTGTTTTAAAGGAATGATTTTTGGGACGGGGGAGAATGCAACAATTAAGCATGTAAATTTTCTGGGAGCCCCAGTCAGTCTTGGAACTGAATAGCCCCAAGCTGCCAAGACTGCCAGATTAACCATAATTTTCCTGGTGGAATCGCCACTGAGGCCGTCCGGTCAGAATCCAAGGAGGATTGAGCCGTACGAATGCATGGATCAATTTTCCAGGTTCCACTCCTTTGCTATTTTTCGGGTTGTTTCCCGTTCAAAGTATGCACAAATTCCAAGATGCAAATGATGCAAGGCAAAGAAAGCAAGCAAAATAAACGGAATCCGCGATGGGAGTCTAACCCGCTCAAAGGGAAAAGCTTTCTTCTATTTTTTTTTCGAAAAGTGATACCGGTACGTGGGATTGTTAAACCACCGTTTATCCCAAGCCCCGGGTTAGGGAGCGATACAGGAAGGTTAGTGGTTTCCACCTATATACCAGGTATCGTTTATTTTTTAAAAATGAAAGCTTTTCTCCTTTGTGATGTCCCCAGCGGAGTCACCAAACTGTGAATGTGTGCCCAAATTGTGGATTCACGCGAGTTTGAAGACATCCGGTTTAATTTGAAAAACGGAGTCGCCACGCCATTTTGATTTCCTCAAAACTTTGAAAAAAAGGATTTATGGGTTCGGAGGTTAAGTTACCCCTTGGGAAGAACAGATCGTCGTTCACCCAAGGTGCCTTGCCGTAGCAAGTCTCCCTAGATTCCGTTTATTTTGCTTGCTTGCGTGCTTTCTTGTGTGCATGTGTTTGAATAAAAGGGGAGGGAATGTCCCAAGTTATCTTCCGGACGTACAAACCATTTATTGGTTGTCGCTCGGGATTTCTTGGATTTTATGTATTCGGGATTTTGATCCCGTCCTCATCTTGGACTTGTGATCATCGCATTTTTACCTCGGGACTTGCGTTATCGAGAGAAGGACTCTCTTTTATAGCCCAAAAATGAGGTTCTTTAGGAAGGAATGTCCTTAGCCCATCAATCCTACACCTTAAGACGATCGAGCTTATATGAATGCTTCATGCTCGTCTTAAGTGATAATCGGAGATATAGGGTTCAAGGTTGTCCCTTTCTAAAGAGATTATGGAACCTTTAATGGAAGAAACGATGCAAAGATAGGATCTTTACACCGGTCCGTTCCAAGGTTGCTAATGGGGACATGGGGGAATGCATGTAAAAATGACATTTTTAGTGAAAAGATGACATTTTTGGGTTGCAAAGGATGCTTTTTGGTTTGCAAAGGATGCATTTTGATGTAAAGAAGTGATCTTTATTGCAAAGGATGCATTTTTATGAGGAAAATAGGGTTTAATATGCAAAGGATGCACAAAGGTTCCATTTTTGAAAGCAAAGGATGCATTTTTATGATGAAGGAATGACCTTTAATGCAAAGGATGCATGAAAATGGATTTTATGTGCAAAGGATGCATTTTTAATATAAAGATTGCATTTTTATGAGCAAAGGATGCATAAAGATGACATTTTTATGTAAAAAGGGGATTTTTAGGTGCAAAGGATGCACCTTTGATTTAAAGATTACATTTTTAATGACAAATGATGCCTAATTTATGCAAAGGGGAAAGGGGGTATAATAAAGATATGATCTTTAATGAAAACTACCAAGTCCCAAGCAAAGATAATAACAATATATGAATGCAATGAGCAATCTAATTCACATAGAGCAATTAAAATGCAAGGCAAGGGAGTGAGAGGTTACCAATGGTGGCCTCTTCTTCTTTGGGTTGAGCTAGGTGGAAGGACCAACTTTGGGATCTTCAAGGAGGAGGGAGGTGGCTTCTTGGCTTGCTTCTTCAACCTTCTTGGATTTCCAGCAGTATTTGAGTGTATTGGGACTGAATATAGAGTGTATTGTGTGTGTTTTTCGTATGTAAAATGGGTAGAGGAGGGCTCTATTTATAGGCAATCTGGATAAGACCAATGAAGCCGTGCGGCCATAGGTCCTTGGCTAATGCAGTCGTGCGGCATTATCCCTTGTGACTCAGCATGTTTCTAGAATCATGCAAGGTGGCAATTCTAGAACCTTTTCCAAATTAAGAAAAATGTGTTTCTTAATTGGTAAGCATTCCCTTCAGCCCTTAGATGATTTGGAACAGTTCCAGAATTGTTCCGGAACTCTAGGAAAGTCCGGGGAATTACCGGGAAAATTATCGGAATTGCCGGGAAATTTAACCGGAAGTCATGAGCCAGATTTGGGTACTTACAACCGGGGAACTTGGAAGGGGCAACAAACTCTTGGCTTTCTACCCTTATGATGATGTGATTGTTCCAACCAGACACCTTGCTCGACGTTGGGTATATAAGCTTTGGTTCGTTGGGATCACTCCTCACTACTAACACCCTAGTGTCTTCTTTATATCTCATGGTGAAAAAGTGGTGGAATGCCAACTGGCAAGGCTCAAAACCTAGACTACGGCAAAGGACAATAAAACGGGTGAGGAACCTCACGGCATTGGCCCCAATCATAGTTGGGACAGCCTGAATATCCTCAAGGAATTCGCAGATAAAGGGGTTGAGGGGGAGACGAAGACCCAGTAGGAATTGTTTATAGAAAAAATGGACATATTTTAGGATATACATGAAGTCATTCAAGGTGTCCTTATCTTTTACGGGTACACCGGAGAGATATGTAAGTCGGTATTCCTCCCTCGACACTCCGTACTTGGAATGAAATTCCTATATCATGGGCTCCCCAGCCCTAGTTTACCTAGGCCTAGGGGTATAAGATCTACCACGGTTGGACCTACCACAGCCTCTTGCACGGCCCCCAGCATGAGCTCCCTCGGAAAATGCATCTATAATCCTCCTAAAAGTCGAGGGACCAGTTGAAGGACGAGCAATATTACTTCCTCTCCCAGACATATTTGCACAACAAATAACAAAGATAGATCAAATTTTGGCTAAGGCATGGCAAAGACGAGGACGAGGACGAGGAAGTATTCCTCCCCGTCCAATTCATCGAGGAGGGATTCTTACCTAATAAAGGACGCTCCAGGTGGTTAGACTTCAAGTAATACAAATTGATGTGGTTGAGGATCTCGGTCCAACCTTGAAACAATAAGATATTTGGGGAATCAACACTAAGTCGGTCAATCCTAAACTGACTAGGATAACCGATGTCGGTCGTAGGGCTTTGATACCTCGTCAGCATATCCCCAATCTCATTCAGACTTATCATCATCCATGGCCCATCAATCCTTTGGTAAATCCTAAGTTTTTGGGTATGGTAACAGTATAGAGCATTTGGATTACTTCTCCATGTTCTTGTTGTGACTACGAACGGGGAAAATCACAAGAAAACTCAAGGAAACTCAAGAAAGCTTCAAGAAAAACTACAACAATGGCGGTTTGAACAAACCCACCAAGAACAACAAAACCCAGAAAATCAAAGTAAATACGAGATATGAGGAAGAAATGTATACCTGAATCAAAGGTTGTTGAAGATAAATACACAAAGAATCAAGCACGGACTCCAGAAAACAAGATCAAACCTAAGAAATTACTTGCGGAATTTTTAAACTTATAGCCCTCTCTCAATTTGCAACAGTGATAAAAGAGTAGAAATGAAATGGATTTGGCCTTTTATACCCAGATTCGAACGGGTATGAGTCAAGAAAATGGGTTAATGCGCCGTCTCCTTCCTCACATTAAATGTTCTAGCGTGTTCCCAAGAAGAATGTCCCGTCATTGTTAACCGCGCCCATCATTGTCCAAATAACCGGTGGATAAATGATTGACGCCTCATAATTCGAGATAACCCTTTCGTATTCGTTTAAGCCGAGCTCGAGCACCACTTCCTCCTCAACTAAGTCGAGATAGGAAGTCGGGGGCCACTGAACGGTATAAACCGAGTATGACCATGGGTCATAAATTGGGCAAGGCCCAATGGATTGGGCCCAGAATAAAATCCATACAAGTCTCAAATACGACATAGGGAATGGGCTTCCCTACCTATGCTTGTCATGCCTACTCGTCATTTCCCACTATGTCGATCTAGATATAGTAAAGCGAACATAATGACTCAGTCAACAATGAGGATATATGCCGACCAAGGCATCCTCACATCTCGACCTACGCATCTACAAAAGCCGACCAAGGCATCTCCAAAGGACAACCAGAGGCTCCTCGGTCAATATCAATACAAGGAGAATGGCTTTCCTACCCTTCCTCAACTCTTATTCGGCATTCATCTATGCCGACCAACATCATATGCCGAGGAGCAAGACTCCTAGGCATACGTGCAGAAGGCTTATATAATCCTACTCCAACAAGGACTGTGAGGAATTATAATCCAACTAGGATTATAATCCTCATCTCACACAACTTTCTAACCAAGGATGGACTATATATACTACATCTATAAATACCAGTGTTCTAAAAAGTGGCCTAGGCACTAGGAGGTGGCCGGGCATCACGATTTACGTCAAGGCGGGGAGAGTAGGCGCTGGGCGGAGCTAGGCGGGTTTGGCGGACTAGGCGGGTTGGGCGCGTTGGGCGGGTTGGGCGAAATGGGTCACACTTTTTTTTCAAATATATTCAAACTAAATTAGATAATAGATATTAATTTTATTTTTATCTACAAACACAAATACAGTAATACACAATGCATTGATTAGGTTAGGGCTCAATCTCTCTCTAGTCTCTAGTTTCTGAGTTTCTTCTCCACGACGACGACGATGAGACGATGGCTACTCTCTCTCTTTTTTCTCTCTGTTGTTCTCTCTCCATCACCTTCATTCAACCGTTCGTTCTCTCTCCACCGTCTCCACCGGCGTCAGTGACACCGTGTCACAAATTGTAAGCTTCTCTCTCTCTCTCTCTCTAACTACTTTTATGAATGTTACACAAGTTAATGAATAAATAATCAAAAATAGACACTGAAGACTTTATTGATTTCTTTGTAAAACATTGACAATGAAGATTTTAATACTTTATTGATACTTTAATTTTTTTTTCCTATTTTGTCATTTTCTTAAGTAAATTTTGGGGCTTTCAACTAATATCACAATGAACAATTACTTGAAAGTTTAATCAAAGGCATCTGATGTAAATTTTATAATGATTCTCCATTTATCATTTTTTTTTATTATATAGATAAATGGCATCTTCATGTGCTTCTTCTAGTATACCCAGTGAGTGTCAGCCTTTTTCAGATACTAAAAGCGAGTCTGCAACCAAACGAAAATCAAATGATGTTGGATGGGAATATGGCATGCTAATTAATCTGACTAACTTGGACAAAGTCATATGCAAATTATGTAACAAGAATATGTCGGGAGGTATTCGTAGAATCAAAGAGCATATTGGACACATCAAGGGAAACATTACGCCTTGTCCCAATGCTTCCGATGATGATAAAGCTAAGTGTCGAAATGCTATTAACGAGGTTAAATCCAAAAAAAGGAATGTCAAAATCCAACAAGATGAAGTGATCAAAAGTGTTGATATTATGGGGTTAGATAAAGATGAGGATGAATTGGGAGATTGTTTAGCCTCAAAACCACCCCATTCTCTTGGTCCAATGGACAAGTGTGCCACACAAATCAATCTTGAAGCTTCCTTGAATGTTGCAAAGACATCACGAGAGCAAAACATACAAGATGGACTTTGGAAAGAGAGATCAAAGAGTGTGAAATTTTATTTTTTCGATTGGGATTATGAAACTGGAATACCTTTCAAAAGGCCTTGGCCGTGGCCATGGTCGTGGTCGTGGCCTTGCCTTTGCTCAAGGCCACGACCTTGGTCTTGGCCTTGGCCTTGGCCTTGGTCTTGGCCTTGGTCTTGGCCGTGGCCTTGCCTTTACTCGACCTTGGCCTTGGCATTGGCCGGCCTTGGCCGTGGCCGTGGCCTTGGCCTTGGTCGTGGATAAAACATAAAAGATGCACTTTGGAAAGAGAGATCAAAGAGTGTGAAAAATTATTTTTCCGATTGGGTTTATGAAACTGGAATACCTTTCAATGCCTGTGGCCTAGATAGCTTTAGGCTTTTCACTGAGGCAGATGGTCAAATTGGACCAAAGTGGAAACCTCCAAGCCAATATGAATTAAGAGAGCATTTATTGAAAAATGTGGTTGATAGAATTAAAGAGAAAGTGAAGCCACATGAAGCGGAATGGGAAATGTATGGTTGCTCTTTAATGACCGATGCTTGGAGTGATAGAAAGAGAAGAAGCATCATGAACTTGTGCGTCAATTCTAAGGGAGGTACAATTTTTCTATATTCTAAAGAATCATCAGATGTTGTAGACACAAGTGAACACATTTTTGAGTATGTTGATCAATGCATTGAGCAACTTGTGACGCACCCCAAACCGGGGACCTACTTGGCCCCACGCCCAGAACACGCTCGGAAGATGCCTTTATTTTTAAAAACTTTTCGAAATGTTCCTTCCAAAACATTTGCTAAACAAAACCTGTTTAACTTTAAAGAAACATTCAAAATCTACCATTAAAGGTAAAACCATATAACTTGAAATCCACTTTTAAAGCTTTACAACCCAATTACAACTCCTTTACAAACCAAGGAACATAAGTTCCAAAATATAAATATTTACAATCCTTAAAAAGTTGCAAAATAAGGACAACATATCAAAGTCTCGGAATACTACCAAAGGTTATACATTTACATAATGCAAACCACAACAAAATACCTTTCTCAAATAACAACCCAAACTCGGCGTCCTCTCAGCTCAACGTAGCCTTTGACCTGGCTCGCCCTGGTCTAATAAAGGAATAAAAGGACGGGGTGAGATAAATCTCAGCAAGCTATTATATATGCAGCAATATGATATGCAATTCATACTATGAAAACACATATCCACATATTCATCATATATATCACAATCTTGTCAACGCAAAGAAGAATGTATACAATAACACATAAGTGCAATAATGTAACACTTAGAAGGATACTGAGCCAAGGTTTCATCCTCAAAAGGATATCACAATCTGAGCAGCATCCACAACTGAAGAAGCGGTTCTGAAACCCAATAACAATATCAACAATACAGGGAAAATGACACAAAGTCATAACCCCGAGTGAAACTAGACCTCACCCCAAAAAGGGGGAGCTAGCCCACAACCCAAACCATGGCCAATGGAAGGGGGAAACAATGGGAAACCAGTGTATGGATCATAATGAACTCGGCTCGGGTGCCATTATAATCCCATACCACTGCCCGAACAATCAAGTACCAGCTGGACTTTTAAATATAAGCACAGTAATCACTACTTGCTTAAACAACCAATGGATGATTCCAAAGTAGGGAACCATACCAATATATCATAACAAGATGATAACAAGTATCAATCAGAAGTAGCACAAAGGCTAAACAATCCATGAATCAATTCCATTTAACTTAGGATTCCAAAGTAGGGAACCCTAACAAGCACACCATAATCGATGTCAAATAAGTCCAAAATGTGTAACACATAAGGTCTACACACTTACTATAACAATTCAAGGTCTAAGATCAACCATATAAAGATGTATCACCATTTAGGGTTCATGGGCATCAAGTGTTCCAAGCTACTTTAACTAAGTATTTAACTATCTTTCCAATATCCCAATTGGTAAGTAAGGACATCCTTTTGTAGCTCATATGTAGTACTTGGATTATAGTGTTCAATTGGTTAAAATATATGTGTTATGGTTGGACATACATGGTTTTAAAAACAACTCAGTAAAACAGAGCAGGGCACGACTCGTGCCCCATGGCACGACTCGTGTCACCATTCATGCAGCCTGCTACACTCGTCCACACCAGGGCACGACTTGTCACGACATGCATGGCATGACTCGTGACAGTGGGCACGAGTCGTGCCCTTTAGTAAAAATCAGTTTCTGAACTGAAACTTCAGCAGGTCTCTTAAAACAATTATGGTCCATTTTTCCCAACTTAAACAACAATACTAAGACCCCACTTTCAGTTCAACACAACTGTAAGTGCTCCAATTTGAGTTGTTAGTATTTTCGTTAGAAAATTAACGAAAGCCCTAACATTCCTAACATTTCTAACAATTCCTAACTTTTCTAACACAGCAAGGGTAAATTAGGGATTGCTATTTAAAGTTAAACCAAGAAAAGAATCTTAAAAAAAAGAAAAACCCGAAATGGAAGCAGCTGGAACAAAAACTGGTTGCTTAATTTGAAAAATATTCCTTTGGTACAAAAACTGCAGCTGCATTTAATGAACAGTGCACGCTGCAGGTCCTGTCCGCGCGGATGACTTTGATTTTTTCAGAGGCCTATAAATTGAGCCCCTCAGTCTCAAAAAAAAAAAGAACATTTCACTCACAGCACCTTGGCAAGAATACTAGAGAAAACAGTGGGAATTCTCTTGAATTGCCACACTTTTCTTTGGATTATTTTCCCAAATCACACTCACTAATCACTCTCAAATTCAAGCCTCAAACACTCTCAAATTCAAGCCTCAAACACAAACACAAAGAAGATTGGTAAACCCTCCTTCTCCTTACCCTAAACTCCTTCATTCATGCATGCATTTCAAACTTCAAAGATGTAGTTTGTTCATCAACTTGGTGTTCATCCTTTGCTTGACCTAAAAATGTAGTCACCTTGAAATAAATTTCCATGGATGACCATTTAAAAGGTCCAAATTACTTCTTATTCACTTAAAAGTGTTTTTCCTCAAAATCATTCACTCAAAAGTGTTTTCCAAAATCATTTTCATACATAAAATCTTGATTTCAAAGTTAAATCTCCCCCTTCCGAAGCAAATGAAGTGCTTTAAGTCCTAATGTACCCTAAGGATGGCTTGATATAGTAGATCACCACTAAAATGTCTAGTGATCACAAATCAAAGCCTAAGGAAATGGGGACAAAGCATGGATGCAAACCCTTTTTAAATCACATTTTCCTTCAAGAACATCTTGCTGTCCAGTAGCATTGTTCTAAGACCTCAGTCCATTGTCTAATTTTTTGGACACAGAAGAACTTGGAATTGGGTGTTGACTACAAAATACTTTTTGTAGCATTCCAGACATATTTTTACTTTATTTTTTGCGTGAGTATAACTCCCTTTTTCAAATTATTTTCCAAAGGTCAGTTCAACAGTCTCTGGAAATCCAGATTTCATATCTGAGATTTCCAGAAGGTTTTGGTCCATCAAATCATCTCCAAATGGAAAAGTCTTTTGCAGAAACCTTATTTAAGATGTTTTGAACAACTTTCATTCTCGGACTTTCCCCATATTTTGAAGTTTTAAAGCTCTTAAATCCATTTTAAAATCAAGTGTCCACTGCCCTTTTCATTCTGGCAGACTTGATTTCCAACTTCAAGGAGTCTTTTGAGTATCAAAACTCAACCCTAAAATTACACCAAAAATCATGGGACTTGTTTAATGTCTTACAAAGAGTTCCCAATTTTTTAGTTTCTTAGTTTGAACTTATTTTGGCCAAAACACACACACACACACACACACACACAAATGGTTTTTAAGTTTGGAAGACTCGTTTTACGAGGCATTCCGGGTGAACCCTAACGTTCTTCCCGGCGTGTAACGTGACCTCCGAACCCAAATCTCTAATCTCGGGCATTTTTCAAAGTTTTGGCCCTTAAAATAAAAATGGCGTGGCGACTCCGTGTTTTTGATTTTCAAAAGAAGAGAAAAATCTTTCCGGTGGCACATCGTTACAGTGGCGACTCCGCTGGGGACACATAAAAAAAATAAGCTTTATCTTTTTTTCAAAAAATTTTTTTTTTTAAAAAAAATGGTATTTGGTATATAGGTGGAAACCATTAAACTTCCCGTTAACGCCTCCTAACACGAGTCGGGGATAAATTGTGGTTTAACAATCCCACGTACCGGTATCATTGTTTTCAAAAAAAAAAGAAAAGCTTTTGTGGGTCAAGCTTCCGTCCCGGCATTTGAAATCATTTGTACTGTGTGTGTGTTGGTTTTGCACATTTCGTGTTGTTTTGGCCGCCTCGGAAAATTAAAAAATTTGACTATCGAACCCGTTGACTTGAATTATGAATTATGTGCTTATGTGTTCATTTACTTTCAAAAAAAAAATTCAAAAAAAAAAAGATTTTCAAAAAAAAATCATTTTTTGCATGCATCATCCTCTTTAAGACACATAAAAATTTGTATTTTACTCAGAAAAAGAAGATAGACTGCTTGCACACTACGCGCACTTGGCCTTACACTGCACACTACGTCCTTAATCCGGGGAAATCCCAGTAGCAGCCTGTTTGGCCTTATTACGCTTCTCGGTGCGAGAACGGGACTAACCAAACATCCCATGGAGCCTCGTGTCGACCATGCACTTGTCCGTGACACACTTTGTCCGAGACCCGGTTGATTTTTAGTCTGGTCTGTGTCATGCCCTGTCTGTGTATAGACCTTTCCTTTCAAGCCTCAGTCGGCCTACCAAGTCAATATCTTTCGGGACCCTAATCAGTCGAAGTCCTGCCGGTTTTCCCTCACGGGCTTTGACCAGATATTGACTGGCGCCTTGACTTTGACTCAGACTGGCACAAATTATACACTGACTCCCAGCATGACACTGAGTCATCAAGGATTAACGATCATTCCATGTCTAATTACGACTTAACTGACGACGAGTCAAGATCAATTGTGGACATTTATCAGTCCGAACCATGCCGACCTTTTGTCGAGCTCTCGGACATGATCTTGACCTTTGACGTCAGCTTTGTCCATAATTTACATCGAATGCTCGTTAAGACTAGATTACCCGCCAAACTTTAGGATCGTTTCTATTTTCGGTCGGTGGGACCTGCTTTCCCTACGAAACCCTTGTTCGAGGTTACAGGTTGAGGGTCCTCAGGCGTAGTGATGGGACCCACTGATCCAGGATTCAGAGTAGTTTGCGAAAAAGAAGAGCAATCTTTTCCAACAGTTTAGGTCAATAAAATACGTTTTAAGTAAACAAGAACAAATAACTGCATGTTGCATGAGCCCAAAGCCCAAACACCTACCCTCCTTCATTCCCAGACATCTGAACCCTCATGTCTTTCCCCCCGTAGCTCCGCACAACGCTTAGTTTTGGGCACCAGGTCACTGTTTGATCAGTTGGGAAGAGTCAAGCGCATCGTCAGCTTCACCATTTGTTCCGGCTCCGGGTTTTAGAATGTCTGCGTCAACTGGTAAAGATAGGGACAACACCACTCCATCTTCCGTAATCCCTCAGACAGACCTGCATTGGGTGCGGTTGGTAGAGCAGATGAGAGTGCGACATGAAGCTCAAATTGATAACCTTCTGGAAGCCTTTAAGAGTCATGGTTTGGCCGCCAGCCCCAATCCCGATGGCACCTTCACCGTGAAGAAGGAAGAAAATCCTCCCCCAGCTCTCAATAGTCCCGGATATGTCAAGATGCCTTCACCAGATTCCTATGTATCCACCGCCGGAACTCCTGCCCATCGATTGACAGGCCAGCTAGCCCCCAAGCAGCAATTCAAAGTACCGCCATTCCAACAGCAGTCAGGGGTGGAACAGTTCGGCATGCCTCAACAGCCGTCAGGTGTCCCCTCTCAGAGTGATACCGGTCCCGCAGAAATCAGTAAGGGGAACGGAGATTGGGAAATGTCGGAGGAAATATGGTCAGCCATCAGGGCTCTTGAAGAACGTCAGAATAAACAGCAGGCCTGGATCGAAGAGGCCACACATCATTTCGGAACATTAGCAATCCCCCAACTAACTGGGACTCCCCTGAAGGACAAATATGTGCCTGTTTTTCGGGCTCCTAATGCCTCTCGTTACTCGGCATAATCCAACCCTTTGCTCCCCAAGGAACCCAACAGCCAGTCTCCCCAGACTAGTCCAACTCAGAGTCATTCTAGCACGGCTCAAACCGAGGTCCCAAACCCGCTGCCAGTTGTTGAGCACATTTGGTGGGATATCTGTGACTGCCTCGACTGTCTTGAAAGGGACTACCAGGATTGGATAAGCGAGGACCGTCCCCCTAAGAAGAAGAAAGCTTCCTCCCAGCAAAAATTGAAAGAAAGGTTCAAAGCCGGGGATACCAGTGTGGGTACACTTGGAGAGCCATCCGAAGGGTTCGATTACTACGTACTCTACTCCAGCCAGTCCTCCCTTCCTTCAGGCCATGCCGCTTCCGAGCAAACAAAGGTGGGAAAACCGAAAAGTCCTACTAACAACAAAGTTCAGACCTTGGGACACCAGAGTACCTCGGATCTGGGAAATTTCTTGCGCCGGTCGAAGCCTAATCCCTCGCGGGATCGCCCAAGGTTCAATTTGTCCAGCTTCCAAGCACGTACCGGCAAAGAAAGATCAAAACCAGTTTGGCGTTCACACTCAATCAATATGCTGACCAAGGGTGGCAACCGTTACAAACAGCCTCGACACAACCACCGAGTGAAGCCAAGAAATCTTTACCTCGGAAAAGAAAGACAGGAAACAGATGGTTTGATGGCTCTCTTTCTCCAGATAAAGACCAAATCTACGATCCCCGACTGTATGGTAGTATGATCACCTTCTGCGACGAAGACCTGCCAAGAGATGCCTCCGGACACAACGAGGCCCTGTACATCACTCTCCGGCTCAACACCATATCACTCCCCGGAGTATTGGTGGATAACGGATCAGCTATTAACGTCCTTCCTCTCAGCATGATGAGGGCCCTATGCATCAATGAAAGGTATGTGATCCCATCTACCCGGACTATCAAGGCCTACGACGGCACGTCTCGTCCCATCTTGGGGATGGTGAATCTGGAGCTCTGGTTTGAAACTCAAACGGTGCCAGCAAAATTCCACGTGATGGATATTCAGTCCGAATTCACAGCTCTGTTGGGACGTGTAGACACCCCATTCTGAACTCATAATTACATGATTACACTACTCTTCATCTCTCTTTTACGTTTTGATGAAAGCATATCAGTTTCGTCATGTTTCGTTAACTTTCTAACTAACCTCGTTAGTTTTGGACCTAACTGACTAACGGAACAACTGAAGAGGACAAAATAGTCATCAGACTAGTTATCTCGCACGAGATATCATATCTCGCGCGAGATATCCCCTCGACAGGATGTGCAGAAATCACTCTCCTTCTCCGTTTCAAACTCTCTTTTTGAATAAAAGCTTATCAATTCGGGTATCCAATCAGAACTGAGTTATGGAACCTTCCTAGGGGATTTTACCTCTACACCTTCACCTCTCTAACCTCCTATAAATACTGGATGACTTTCAGTATTTTGGGAGGTCGACAATTCTGATCCTTGATCAAGAAAACACACAACACACACAAATTTGTTGGTTTCTTTCCACGAAAGACTCCTTCAAATCACTCACAAACAAATCCTAAATTCGTCTTTCAACCACGTTGATTGACGAACATCGAAGCCCGAATTAAAGGACCAAGGCGAAGCTCCGTCCGCATCAAGATCCAAATCAAGGATCGAGGCGAAGCTCTGTCCGTATCAAGTTTCAACTCTAAACTTGAGTCGAAACTCTGTCCGAATCTCTCCTCAAAAGGTAATCATCCTTTAACTTTCGTTTCTCTTCTCAACCCCTCTATTGATTTTAAAGTAGTGTAATCCCATCAAAAGGATTAGCCTAGAGTCCCTTCAGTCAATGAAGGCGATCTCGAAGCATACAATCCGACATTCCTAATCAAGGAATTGATTAGGGTTTATTTGTTCTTCTTTAATTATTTTATTAAAAAGGATTGAAAACCTCTCCTTTCTTTAGCAAGACCAATCTCCGGATTGGGTGAAATGGATGCTCCTTGACCTACCCATTTCATAACCTAAGCCCCGAACCCAAATCTCTTTCAAAATGGTTTTCCTATGTTTCCAAACGAATAATATAGGTGGCAACTCAAAAAGATGAAAAGATGAAATTTTCTCACAACGCTACAGTGGCGACTCTGCTGGGGACTTAAAATTAAGAGGCTTAAACTTGCGTCAAAATTAAAAGAGAGGTTTTCAAAAAAAATTGTAAATTCGATTTTCTGCTCTCAGATGAGGCATATCTCGCACGAGATATCATATCTCGCGCGAGATATCGCCTCGGCAATCTGGTTGTTTTCTGGTTTCTCCCGTTCATCTCATAATCCAAGACGAGAGCCGAACACGCAAGGGGGATCCCAGAATTCATTATCTGCAGAGTTCCCACATCTTAAGGCCTCCCTTAAGGTGTAGAACTCGAATCTTTATTTCATTTAAATAATTGATTATTATTTATGAACTGCGTGCGATTGGGTTTTATTTAATTAAAGTCCGGTCCATTGGGGATTCGGGAGTTGTAAATTGAATTATTTATCTCTCTTTATCTCTCTTTATGTGGAACTACGACGGCCTGAGTCTTCCTAAATTGGGAGAAACGTAGGCAACCACTTGGTGCGGCCACTATCTGTTTTTTCTTTTAGTTTTCAAAAAAAAATCTCTATTTTGCTCTATCACCTAGATTGACTATCACACACGCGCACTCATATTATAACTGTCATTGCACTGCATACCCTCTATAAACTCGGGACCCACACTAAGGACGGATGACGGTAACCACCTAGTCGCCGGTCTCTCCGAAGATGGACCATCCCACTTCGCGCATTCAATCCACCTAGATTGTCATATCGCGGGGAGCCTAGCCTTCCAGCCCTGCATCGCCACATTTTCATGTAGATTGTCTTTCTAGGAACACTCCGTGACCGGTCGGTTTTGACTCGATAATTTTTCTTGTCTTTGACCAACATAAAGTTAATGTAAAAATTGACTATCGAGAAAGGATTCGGAAAAGTCCCTTCGGAAAAAGAAAAAGTCCCTTTGGAAATGTCCCTTCGGAATGACCCTTTCGGAAGTCCCTTTAAAGAAAAAAAATCCTTCCGGTCAATTTTACGTGGCTTTATTTTACAAAGAATGGTTAATTACCGAGTCCCTAGGTTCGGTTTGAATTACGTATACATGCAAAATTTACCTAGGATGCTAGATAGAAAACGGATCTTTGTCCGTCCGACCATGAATTTAGGAAATAAAAAGGAATAAAATCCATCTCTCCGAATGGTTATCTCGTGCGAGATCACCTAGTCTCGCGCGAGATATTATTTGCAGATTTCGTGTTTGTGATTGATAATCGATGTGCGCTCCCTCCTTGAGTCAAAACTCCGTCTCTAATAAAAATAAAACTTCAAAAAAATCACTCGTGAGGTAATTTTAACCATCATCCTTTTCTCCATCTAGGATCGTTTGGGGCTAATATTCGAAAAGGCGTCTCGTCGGGATATCTCTAGTTCATCTCTAAGGTCGTCAAGCTCCCTTACCTCTCCAACGGTAGCATCTCAATTTCTTTTCGACATGATGAGTTCTGAAGCACTCAAGAAGGAAATTGAGGATCAAAGGATTCGATATGAAGAAATGCTACAAGCCCAAGCCGATGAAATGGAGGCCCGATTAGAACTTGAAAGGAGAATCCAAGCCGGGAAAATGAAAGCCATGGTTAACGAACTCCAAGCCATGAAACTACAATTGGCCGAATTAAGCTCAAAGAAGAAAGATAATGAGACCTCTTCCGATGATGAATTATCATACACTAAGAAAGCTAAAAGGCACCGCAAGCACAAGAAAAAGGTGTATGAGTCTAGCTCATCATCTTCCTCCTCCGACAATGAGAGTTATGCTTCCAAGAAAGAAAGAAAGAGGGAAAGCAAGAACGAACCCCTTACCATGGAAATGCTAGAAAAGAAACTTGCATCCCTCGATGTGAGTAAGGGAGCCTCGCTCTCTATTGACTATGACAGCCTTCGTCAATCCATGTCAAAGCTTCCTAGAAAATACAAGACACCCGACATTGCAAAATTCAATGGTTCTACTTGCCCAAAAGCTCATTTGTAAACCTACTCTTGGGCCATGCTACCTATGGGTGTCGATGACAACTTGCTAGTCCAATGCTTCCCTCAAACCCTTGATGGTGCCGCTAGAGATTGGTACATGACTCTTCCACTCTCCACAAGGCTTGATTGGCCACTCGCCAGTCGTGCCTTCCAAGAACAATTTGAGGACAACACTACCTACCGCACTACTAGGAGAGACCTTGAGCAAACTAAGCAACAAAAAAATGAGTCATTCGCCGATTTTGTTAAAAGATGGAGGACCAAACTGACTGAAATCGTTGATAGGCCAAGCCTAGACGAACAAATTCATATCCTACTTCAATGTCTCCGCGAAGAGTACCAAGAGAAGCTTGCCGGCAATTACTTCCCTAGTTTCCTCGAACTCCATAAATCGGGCCTTAGAATTGATGAATTGATCCGTCTTAGAAAGAATTCAGAAAAGGAGAATCGTCCAATAAAGGGGAGCACCGGTCGGACCTATCATGATTTTGGTGGGGCTACTCTTAAGGAAATGTTCGATGATCTAGTAGGCCAAGGAAAACTGAAGCCAATGGAAGACTATCATCCTAAGAAAATGAGAGAAGATTGGGACCACGACAAATTTTGCGATTATCATCAGTTTAGTGGTCATGACACCAACAATTGCTACAATTTGAGGGATGCCATCCAAGACTTGTATGAAGCCGGCAAGATCAACTGAAGCATCACCGCCTTGGGGCTCCGATTGTCCTCTCCTTTTTTCCTTTGAAAAGAAAAAATATAGATTAGGTCAACTTCCTAGTATGTTCTCGAAGAGTCGTTCTGTCATTCTAGTACATCTCTATCCTCTCTAGTTTGTGTCAAGTGAACTATCGAGTCTGTTTCAAATTTTCTTATCAATAAAAGTTATCTCTTTATCCTAAACACTTTCCCAAGAGTTGTTTTTCTTTATGAGTATCATTTGATCTATGTTGAATAGTGGACCTTCATTCCTTAAATCGTCACGAAAAATAGAAACTTCTAAACAAGTTTGAAATGAAAACTATCCTTAGAAGGCTTAAGGCTAAACATTACTCATGTTGAAAGTCGAAGATCAACAAACGAAGGAAGCCAAAGGCACTACTATCAGCATTCATCCCAAGAAGAGTGGGGCTACTCAATTCAAGGCTTTGAGGGTACAAAAAATAAAAATAAAAAGCTCGCTAGGTCGAAACTCCTCAAATCGTCCTAGGCAAAAATTAGAGCATCAAAAAAAAAAAAAAAAAAAAAAAGAAGAAGAAAAACTCTCAAAGCCTTCATCGCCCCACAACAAGGATGGAATTTCAACAAAGGCAAGAAGGACTCTCCCACAAAGAAGAATAGTCAAGAGATACCAGCGAAGAAAAGAGGATCCCTCAACATCCTCTTACAATGAAGCCCGAATGGAAACGCAAATGAAGAAGACTTTCAACATCAATCCATAAAGAGAAATGTTTAGCCTTAAGTCGTGCTAATGATTGACTTTCCTTTCAAACTCGTTAAGAAATTTCTAGATGGTGCAAGGTCCATTAAAAGTAGAACAACTTTTCTAGATCTTTGAGCTATGTAACGTTCTTTGTTGAGTCTAGGGGCTTCCTCTTAGCCATTCTCATACACACTCTTGAAATCCAAGCATCAAAACTGGGGCTTCCTAACCTTTCCTCCCCCAGTCAATCTCTACTCAAACTCTCAAGAGTAATCAAATCTGCATTAGGGGCTTTCCTCTTCGCTTCTCACTATCATCATTAGAGAATACACTCCCTCATAAAAGAGTCAATGCTTAGATAACCTTCCAAAAATGGAGTCCGTCTCTCCTCAACTAAACTTGAGATCTCATCTTTCTCCTTAATGAGATTCTTCCAACTGAGTTCTCTTCGAGTACACATACTTTTCAAAAAAAAAAAAAGAGTGGCTCGCTAGGTTGAAAACTCGTAAAGAGCGGCCTAGGCAAAAGTTAGAGCACAAAAAGCAAAAGACGCAAAAGAGATGCCCGCTAGATTGAAAACCCGAAAGGGCGGTCTAGGCAAAAATCAGGGTGCGTCACTAAAGAAAAAAAAATCAAAGGGAAAAAGGAGGGGATCCTTCTTCAATTCACGCAGCCTCACAAGCCTGTTCGCGAAGTCATCTACAACATACAAGAAGTCTTGGGGCTTGGTGTCGAGAGAAGCCTTGGAAAACGCTTGCTTCGGATTAGGCGGCATAAGTTCTACATAGCAAAAGCCATTGGAGTGGTTTAGAACTTGTTCAGTCAATGATCATCACACGAGAAACTTAGGGGCTTGACGATGAAAAATCCCGCGACAACGAAGAATTCTAAAGTATCCTGAACCTTAGTGTTAAACTTGGGTTATCTCAACGGAATCCTATTAGACGATTGTCTCATTCGATCTTTAGATGGACCTCACGAGTTGGTCTTCTAAACCAAAATCTAAATCACAAACGATTTTTAATTCTCACATAATATAACTCATTCTCCCCACTGATTCTTGGAGTCGAGTGCACATTGATCATCTTGAACAAACAAATGCTTAAGTGAATATATGTTGTTATGCAAATGCTTTCACTAACCCTCTTGCAGGAATTAAAGTGCATAAAAGCACGTCAAGTGCCTACTTTCAGATCAAACACGTTGAGTGTTTGGATTTCACCTACCATCTACCTCCCCATATGTCAATGTATCTAATTAAGTGCGTCGAGCATCTCTTCAAGCGTCGAGCATCCATTGCGTCAAGCAACCATCGCGTCAAGCAACCATCGCGTCAAGCAACCTTTACGTTAAGCAACCATCGCATCAAACATCCATCACGTCAAGTGCCATGCGTCAAGCATATTCCAACAAAAAGCCCGATCAACGCCTCGAAGCATCCATCACGTCAAGTGCCATGCGTCAAGCATATTCCAACAAAAAGCCTGATTCAATGCCCAGACAGGTGAATCGTCACCAATTAGGTGTGTCAAACATCTAAGATGCGTCAAGCATCTAGGGTCAGTATGTCAAATACTTACCTCATCAAAAGCCCGGTCTTGAATCGCCAGGATCGTCACCTCAACAAAAGCCCGGTCTTGAATCGCCAGGATCGTCACCAACTAGGTGTGTCACGCATCTAGGGATAGTATGTCAAATACTCACCTCACCAAAAGCTCGGTCCCGAATCGCCAGGATCGTCACCTCAACAAAAGCTCGGTCCCGAATCGCAAGGATCGTCACCTCACTCCAATCTCAAAAGATAAACCAACAGGATGCAAAGGACCGGACAGGTAAATCTTTGTTTTCTAACATCTTTCCCCGCAGGTTCGGAGCCCAAACAGGCGAATCTTCAGACAAACAGGTATATTCAGAATTGGGTCATGATTTGATTCCTCAGTATGAATTTTCCTTTTCAAAAATAAAATCTCCTCGATTTTCAAAAAAAATGATTTTCAAAATACCTAAAGCAACCTTTTCGTGTTTTGGAGTCGAACTACGTTTTGGTCTGATTCTTCGATAGAGATACGTAGGCAGCCGTGCGGCACGACCATCCCAGCGTTCAGAATGATGCCTTTTCTATCGACGACACTTCTTCCTTCATAAGACCTGTCGCCGAGGGGCTCTGTAGACACCCCATTCTGAACTCATAATTACATGATTACACTACTCTTCATCTCTCTTTTATGTTTTGATGAAAGCATATCAGTTTCGTCATGTTTCGTTAAGTTTCTAACTAACCTCGTTAGTTTTGGACCTAACTGACTAATGGAACAACTGAAGTGGATAAAATAGTCATCAGACTAGTTATCTCGCACGAGATATCATATCTCGCGCGAGATATCCCCTCGACAGGATGTGCAGAAATCACTCTCCTTCTCCGTTTCAAACTCTCTTTTTGGATAAAACCTTATCAACTCGGGTATCCAATCAGAACTGAGTTCTGAAACCTTCCTAGGGGATTTTACCTCTCCACCTTCACCTCTCCAACCTCCTATAAATACTGAATGACTTTCAGTGTTTTGGGAGGACGACAATTCTGATCCTTGATCAAGAAAACACACAACACACACAAATTTGTTGGTTTCTTTCCACGAAAGACTCCTTCAAATCACTCACAAACAACTCCTAAATTCGTCTTTCAACCACGTTGATTGACGAACATCGAAGCCCGAATCAAAGGACCAAGGCGAAGCTCCGTCCGCATCAAGATCCAAATCAAGGATCGAGGCGAAGCTCTGTCCGTATCAAGTTTCAACTCTAAACTTGAGTCGAAACTCTGTCCGAATCTCTCCTCAAAAGGTAATCATCCTTTAACTTTCGTTTCTCTTCTCAACCCCTCTATTGATTTTAGAGTAGTGTAATCCCATCAAAAGGATTAGCCTATAGTCCCTTCAGTCAATGAAGGCGATCTCGAAGCATACAATCCGAAATTCCTAATCAAGGAATTGATTAGGGTTTATTTGTTCTTCTTTAATTATTTTATTAAAAAGGATTGAAAATCTCTCTTTTCTTTAGCAAGACCAATCTCCGGATTGGGTGAAATGGATGCTCCTTGACCTACCCATTTCATAACCTAAGCCCCGAACCCAAATCTCTTTCAAAATGGTTTTCCTATGTTTCCAAACGAATAATATAGGTGGCGACTCAAAAAGATGAAAAGATGAAATTTTCTCACTACGCTACAGGACGCCCCTGGCTACATCACATGAAAGCCATAGCTTCCACCCTCCATCAATGCGTCAAATTCATTAACCGGCAGGGAGATCTTGAAGTCATATGGGGGGATAGTTTCCTCATAGGGAACGAAGCCGAGACGGTGACCAAGTGTGCTCGCAGCCAGACACCGGGGCTACATCCCTCAAATCGATCAAGGGACTATCGAGGCAAGTCTCATCAAAATCCTTCAGAGTTCATTGATGCTAACTATGTCAGCTTACTCGAGGAGGTAGGTCCTGAAATAGTCCGATACGTCAAGTTCAATTGCCGCTTCTAACATTTGGAGGCAGATTGGAAAGAAACACTGAGCATCGCCATGATGCGGGCACATAAACCCCCGGTCTCCAATCAAAGATTTGTCAGCATTCTTCAAGTCAACTCTCCGGCCCCGCCATGTAAGGAAATCTTCGTGGTAAAGGTCGACAAGCACCGGCATACTCGTATTGAATGCATGACAGTTGTGTGGGATGTCTTACAAGAGGAATTACCCACTAAACCCTTCCTCTCGAGTATGGGGCATGAGGTTTTCTTAGCAGCTCCAGCAGAACAGCAAGATTCAAGACATCCTTACATCTGAATTGAGCGGACAGACAGCGACGGGTTAGAACTCTCCAGAGTCGAGGATGCGGCAGATCCGCAAGAAGATCCCTACATTCATATGCTCAGTTTTCAGGTGCCAGACCTGACTGATTCTGGTTCAGACAAAGAGATGGTAGCAATGATCGAGGAAGGAGGACAGAAACAATGCAATTCCCGAGTCATGAGGCCATCGACATCAATGACATTGAAGAATTGGGAAACTTTCTCAGGCCCGTCTGCGACCAAAGAGGAAATGATCACCAAGCTTAGATTAGTTCCCCGTCCCTTTGTGTCAACCTATGTAAAGTCCTCCGAGTCTCTCATCGTTGAGTTTGAGTCTCTCGAGTCGTCCGATGGCCTCACGCCTGAAGACTACGAAATTGTAGCCAATGCTGTATTTCCCTTCGTTCTTAATGAAATGATGGACCTTTCTGAGTATCCCCTGATTGCCACTTTAACTAATGATAAATTAACTAATAACTTAAAAAAAGTTAATAATGATTCACTAGATAAAGAAGAATACACATTAAACGAACAATATATCAAAGAAATCTTTAAGCAGGTTGTTCGGAAAGAGGAAAATCGAGCCCAAGCTGTCGAAGAGATTTTGACAAGTGTGAATCTGGGAACTGCAGAAGAGCCTAAAGAGACGCAGATTGGTAGTTTCTTTGAAGGAGCTGAAAGAGACACTCTGATTGAGCTTCTAAGAGAATTCGTGGATGTGTTCGCATGGTCCTATAAAGATATGCCAGGCCTCGACCCTTCCATAGTTGAACACCGAATACCGCTCGACCCAGAAGTCAAGCCAGTAAAGCAAAAGCTGAGAAGAATTAAGCCCGGGTGGTCTCTGCAGGTGAAAGAGGAAATCGAAAAGATGCTCAGGGCAGGTTTCATCAGGGTCATTGAATATCCTACATGGCTTTCCAACATAGTGACGGTGACCAAGGCCAACGGGAAGATCCGATGCTGCGTAGATTTCAGAGACTTGAACAAAGCTAGTCCAAAAGATGATTTCCCCCTGCCAAACATCGACATCCTGGTCGATTCCACGGCCAGCCATGAGGTTAAATCCTTCGTCGACGGTTTTGCCGGTTACAATCAAATCAAAATGGCAGAAGAAGATCAAGCCAAGACAGCCTTCACAACCCCTTGGGGCACATACTGCTATACGGCCATGCCATTCGGACTAATGAATGCCGGGGCTACTTACCAAAGGGCAGCTACAGCCCTATTCCATGACATGATCCACAAAGAAATTGAGGTCTATGTGGACGACATGATAATACACTCCAAAGGGTCAGATGGCCAGCACTTTGTTGATCTGAGAAAATTCTTCGGGCGCCTCCGAGACCACAGCATGAGACTGAATGCAGCCAAATGCACCTTTGGTGTAAGACGAGGAAAGGTGCTAGGATATATGGTAACGGAATGGGGAATTGAAGTAGACCCCCAGAAAATCAAGGCTATCGTCGAAATGAAACCACCCCGGACGCTGACAGAAGTAAAATCCTTCATGGGAAGACTGTAATACATAAGCCGTTTTGTAAATCAGTTGACCTCGATCTGCAAGCCAATCTTCAAGTTGATGAGGAAAAGTGCCTACACAGAATGGACTCCAGAATGCCAGCTCGCTTTTGAAAAGATCAAGGCGTACCTTGTGAATCCCCCGATTCTTTGCCAGCCACATCAGCAAAAACCACTGTTGCTATATCTAACTGTCACGGATACATCAATTGGGGCTATGTTAGCTCAAGAAAAGAAAGATTTCAAGGTCAAAAATGCCATCTATTTCGTGAGCAGAAAGCTTCAAGGGAGCGAACTCAATTACTCTGCTTGTGAAAAGACTTGCGCGGGCCTGGTCTGGGTAGTGGGAAAGTTGAAACACTACATGCAGTCTCACCCGATACATCTCGTCTCAAAGATAGACCCCATCAAATATTTGTTCGACAAACCTTCCATCTCCATGAGGTTGGCAAAATGGTCGTTCTTTTTGGCTGAATACGACATCACATGTGTGTCGAGGAAATCCGTGAAAGGGCGTATAATGGCAGAACAGTTGGCCGATTTCCCAAGTGATGAGTCCCGAGGACCTGAACCCCAATTCCCTGATGATGGAATCTTTGCCCTAGAAGGAGAAAATCGCTGGCAACTCTTCTTCGACGGGGCGCCAAACAAAAGGGGGAACGGAATAGGAATGCTTCTGGTCGATCCTACTGACGAGCACACTCCCATAGCGGTAAAGTTGAACTTCGAGGTCACCAACAACGCTGCTGAATATGAAGCTTGCATAGCCGGGTTGGAGGCCGCCCTTGAAAGAAATATCAAAGAATTGGAGGTGTATGGTGACTCTGCCCTCATCATCAATCGGAGGGTCTCTAACAAATGGAAGACCGTGGACCCGGTCCGTAAATATCACACTTACATGGAAGAGCTAGTAACTCAATTCAAGGAAATCAGCTTCCATTACTTGCCCAGAGATCGCAACAGATTCGCAGATGCTCTGGCAACACTAGCCTCTCTCGTTGAAATACCCGAAGGAAAGTCTGTCAAACCATTCAGAGTCAGGAGAAGATAAAACCCCGCTTATTGCTTTGAAATCGAAGCGGAGGCCGAACCGGCCAGTGATCCCTGGTACACCCAAATCTATCAGTACCTGAAGAATGGCGAAGCTTCCTTCAAAAATGAAGATGGGGAATATAAAGAAGGAATCAAGGCAAAAAGCCTTTCAGCCTTGAAGCAACTCGCCTCCCACTATGTTCTTTTGGGAAACATGCTATACAAGAAGCGCTATCAAGGCCCCCTCCTGCGATGTATCGGCAAATAAGAGGCTACCGAACTCATGAAGGAAGTACATGGTGGTACCTGCGGCCCCCACATGAATGCTCGGGCTCTAATGCAAATCATATTGAGAATGGGGTACTTTTGGATCTCCATGGAAACTGACTGCATCCAGTTCGTCAGAAGCTGCGGCAAATGCCAGCGGTACTCGAACCTCAACCATTTGCCTCCACACGAGCTCTACTGCATGACAACCCCTTGGCCATTCGTCACTTGGGGAATTGATGTCATAGGTAAAATCACACCATCGGGCAGCAACGGCCACGAGTTTGTCCTGGTAGCAGTGGATTATTTCACCAAATGGGTTGAAGCCAAATCCTACAAAATCCACAATTCAAAGAAAGTAGCCCTCTTCATCAAAGAGAACATCATATGCAGATACGGGTTGCCAGCCGAAATCATTTCAGATAATGGATCCCACTTTGAAGGGGAATGCGACAGACTGCTAGCGGAGTTCAGAATAACCCGTCACAAGTCATCTCCCTATAGGCCCCAAACCAACGGAGCGGTCGAAGCAGCAAACAAGACCTTGGAAAACATCATTCGGAAAATGGCTGTCCGAGGTCGAGATTGGCCCGAGAAGCTTCACCTTGCTCTCTGGGGCTACAGAACATCCGTCAGAACGGCAACCGGGGAAACACCGTTTGCTCTTACCTACGGAATGGAAGCCGTACTCCCAATCGAGCTAGAAATCACCTCACTACATGTGCTGTTGGAAAGCCAGATCAACGAGGTCGAATGGCTTCAGAGTCGCCATGATGAGTTGCCCCTGCTAGATGAACGCCGATTGAAAGCCATGGAACATATCCGAGCTTACCAAGGAAGAATGGCCAGAGCCTTCGATAAGAAAGTAAAACATCGGGAGATCCGAGAGGGTGATCTCGTTTTGAAAGAGAAGCCCCCAGTCTGCATCAACCCGCTTGGCAAATGGGAGCCTGTTTGGGTCGGGCCATATGTCGTTCAGAAAATATTCTCTGGAGGAGCCATGCAACTTGCAGACCTCGACGGAAATCCTTTTGTACACCCAGTGAATGGCGACAAGTTGCGCAGATACTACGCGTATAACACTGAGTCAAAACAAAAAAAAAACAACAAAAAAAATATATATAAAAAAAAAAGAGAGTGCTAAAAGAGTAATACCCAACTAGGTTAAAAACCCGAAAAGGGCGGCCTAGGTAAAAAATAGGGTTGCACCAAAAAAAAAAGAGTGCTAAAAGAGTAATACCCAACTAGGTTGAAAACCCGAAAAGGGCGGCCTAGGTAAAAAACAGGGTTGCACCAAAAGAAACAAAAACAAACAAAAAACAAACAAAAAATTTTAACCGGGTCGAACTACGGAGACCTGAGCCCTTTAGTCCAAGGGAACGTAGGCAACCAGAAATGGTTCGATCTAAAACACAAATAAAAGTCATACTTTGTCATTGATCAAGACATGAAGGCGTCTTGAAAAACTCTAAAGCAATTCACACATTCATTACAGTTAAAAACTTTTTGATGAGTCTAAGCTCGGTCCACTCCTACGACTTACAACCTGCTAAAAGAAACTAAGATACATAATCAAACTAATGTGTCTGCTACGACAAGAAAGGGATAATCGGAAACCTCAAGGTCACTCCAAGCCACTGCATCGGCTTCTCCCCTCTTCTTCCCTCCTCTTCGGGTCTTCTTCTTCTGCACTGGAAAAATGTCGGTCTGCCGCCTACCAAGCTCTGGTGTAGGGACAGGATCTATCAAACCCGCATCTGTCAGGGCCTTAGTAGCCCTAGCCTCATTTCTCATCTCCTGTAGCCGAGCTGGTAACATAGGAATCCTCCTCTCCTGTCTCTTGACATAAGCCTCATAGTCGGTCACGGCATCTCCGCTCCTATCATGAGGGTTGGCCCTCGCCTCGGCCCTCCTCCTCTCTGAAACTGTCAAGTCCTCCACACCAACAATGGCCTCACGCCGTCTCAAGATAGCCACCTGAGTCTCTCCTAAATGCCTCTCGTACCAATCCAAGTACCAAGTGGTCAGAAATACATGTCCCGGACGCCTGAGGATAACCCTAGGAGGAAAGACATCATACCTCCATGCTCGGGAAAGAAATGGGAACACTGAGGGATCCTCCATGGCGAAGCTACCACCCTGGTAGCTATGTCCTCAAAGCCCTCCAAAGGAGTCTGCTCCAAGCCAAACTGTCTCCGAACCAGAGCCGGAATATAAAAACTGGACTGAGAAAGCCCCGAAAGCAGAACCACATGAGACCCATCCTGAAGTACTCTCCGAGTCTCTACCCGCCAATGAGGCACCAACCACCTGATATCCACAGTCTGCCGACAAGCCAACCAGCGCTCCCATGAGCCCTGATCATCAAGATCCATAGTAACCCCTCTCCTGGCAAAAGTCCAAGGTTTGACCGCATCAGAAGTTTCACGAAGGACCCCCAGGCGCTCCATCAGCCACATGGTCAAAAGGAACGGGCTGCCCCCGTACATATACCGCCTCCCGATGGCCAACCTGTCAAGAGCATGAAAGGTCTCTCCCAGGATCAAGGGCACCACATCCAGACCCGAACGGCAGTGTACGACCACATCCAGCAAAGCTCGGTGACAAATTCCAAAAGAGTAAACCATGAACAAGGTACCAAACACGCAGAGTGCAAAAGCGTCCCAATAGGCATCATCAATCAAGCCTAAGCCCCTAAATCTATCAGGAAGACCAGAAATGTCAAAATGATCAGGACCATGGATCATACCTTGTGCTTCCTCCGGAGAAAGATGAAGAAGGTTGCACAACTTGTCAACCAAAGAAGCTCCTCCGGGCAAAGGAATCGCAATCTCCTCCACCTCGGGACCGCCAAGCAAAGTCCGGAATTCTTCAACGGTCGGAACAACTTCATTGTAAGAAAAGCAAAAAACATGCCTTCTAGTATCCCAAAATGAAGAAGAAGCTCTCAAGAGATCATAATCCGGAACCAATTCTTTGAGAGACCACAAGCATCGTATCTTGTACCTTTCTTCAAAGAATGATCTTCTCTCGTGCATAATTTCCCTACACCACTCCTTGAACTTTTCAAAGAACAACATTTGCCTTTCTTTGGACAATTTTGGAGAATTTTTGGCCATTTCCATGTTTTTTCTCTTCTCTCCCGAAATTCTAGTGAGTTTGAACTGGAGAAGATGAAGTTTCAATAACATTTATGGTCCAAACCAGATCCAACCACCGAAATAAATGAAAACTGTCAGATCCCGACCCTATCCGCGCGGATACAAGTGTCATTACCAGAAAAAATCTGCAGCAGTTTAAACTGCTGCACCACGGAGGAATATTTCGCTCGAAACCTGTGCAAAGCCTGTCCAAACAGTTCACAGCTCAAAACCTTCACACCCTTGCAAAAAAACCAGGGCTCATGCAACATTGCATTCATAAAAAAAAAGAAGTAGATAACAGTAATTCTAGATCATTACATTCCAAAAAAAAAGAGAAGTGTGCATAAAAGTGTATCTGTCTAAATAGCTACAGTCCCTAAATCAACCAAAAATAATCAGTCAGAATCCTCAGTGGCTGGACCTTTCCCCTGGTCCCTCTTGCGACTTGGGCCCGCCTCCTCAGTAGTCATGAATATCTCGGGCTCAGGATCGTCATCCTCGTCTCCAGAGAGAGGCTCGCCTGGATCAACCGGCACGCCACGATAGGGCAAGCCAAGATCCGCGAAGAAGTCATATCCAAACGTGAACGCGTTGGACTCCTGGACGTGCGAAGAAGACCCACCGTGGTGCCAAACGTGCCCCTGCCCGTGCAAATCCCCGAGGATGACGTGGTCCGGAGGAAGCTCCATGCCGGGATCTATGAGAGGAGAGAGAGGAGTCTCGATAGAATGCTCGGAAGGGACAGGGGAAGTCTCCCGCTCGACAGGCGCCGGCTGTGCCCGTCTAGCTCTGCCCTGAGCAGCCCCACAGGCAACCATCCTCCTAAGGAACCTCTTGGCCCCAATCACCTGCTTCGTCAGCTTTTCCACAACCACAGCTGGGAACTGCACGCAAACAAAAGCATCAGAAAGAATTGATGCGAAAAATGATGAAGTGAAAGGAAAGAAGAAGAGACAGTAAAAAGCCGTACCTTCATATCCGGACGAGGTCGGAAAGCTCGTGGAACCCGCTCAGGGACAGGAATCTGCACCCTCAATCTGACCCCATCCTGGACATATGAAAAGTCCGATCGAGGGTACCGCACGACCCCCAACCCCTCTCTCTCAAGAACCTGGGGCATCCTCAGCCTCCTCAAGATAAATCTCGAATATTCCTCGATCGCCACAAACATCGAGAAGTGCTGGCCACCTCGATAATCACCCCAGGTCTCCGATCTCTCACTCGGATGCATCATGTCGGCGGGAGGCTCCACCGGTGCCATCAGAGGTGCACCCTCGCCATGCTGGCGCGTCACTCTCTCCCCCAGATAATACACATCACAGGTCAAACCTCTCAAAATCCTCCGCTGCACGGTCCATCTCTCGGCACCCTTCAGCTGCTCCACCTCGAAGCGGCCCCAGGGGTAGAACCTCATCCCCTCATCCGTCTCAGCTCTCGTCAAAGGCAGGCAATCTTTATACTTAAGGGTCGTGCGCCCCCTGGAACCTATCTTCTCCCGAGTGTGCTTAGACCAGGAGAGCATAGCCGGATATGCCGCGATGTGCTCCGCCGGCTGCCGCCACATCATGACATGAAAGAACTCCAGAGCCCATACCTGCGAAAGAAAAAGATCACATCAATTAAGTGCAGAAAGGAGAAATGCGTGCTTAAGGAAAAGAAAAAGCAAAAGCTTATACCTCCAGAGGAAACTCAAAGCACGTCAGGGAGCTGACAGCCTTCCGGCTATACCGATCCAGAGCAAAATATAGCTCTGCCAGCCCTGCCTCTCCCCAAGACACCTCCCCAGCCATCTCCACATCCTCCAATGTCCTCAGCAAAGCGAACACCGCCGTCCCCTCGGCGTGTCCAAAAAGCGTGCTCGAAAAGGCGAACCACATAAAAGCCCTCGCAATCTGTACAGCAGCCACTCTCTCATCTCCAGCCTCATAACTCTCAATGCTCTCCACGATCTTCCCGTGGACCACAACATACTCCATCCCCATCCCCTTTTTGGGAATGGGGGTAAAGCCCAGAAGATCCTGCAGCTCCAGGTCACTGTAGTCGTCTCTCCACTCAATGCTCCGTCCTTTAAAGGACATGCCCGTGATCGCAACATAATCGGAGGGTGTGACCGTGGCCTCGCCCCAGAAAAAATGGAATGTGTGGGTCACGTCCCACCAGTGTTGTGCCAAAGCAAAAAATCAAGCCCTTGCTCTTGGGGAACTTGATCAACCCCCTCAGGCACTCGATGAACTCATACAACCCAGTCCCAATGACGATCTGTCTCAGACTCATCAAAACTCCTCAGCCCAAGACTGGCAGCCGGTCCCACAGGTCAATCACGGCCTCCACTGATCCTCGAGTCTTCAGCTTATTCAGCTGCTCCGTCACAAAACGATCTCCACGCTGCAATCGAAAGAAAAAAAAATGTCATAAAAAAAATTTGCATTTGCATTTAAAAGCATACACATGCATCATAAAGCTTTGAAGAAAATTCGGCAGCATAATGGCATATAATGCAGCCCCATTTTTCTTACACAAAAGAAAAGATTTTTTTTCAACAATCACCATTCATCATTCATTCATGCATGAAGAAACATGTTAATGACATTAAGTCAACGGAAGTAAAACTCCGTCCCACTTTTCATAAAATAGCATACAGAAACAATTTTCCACAATTCATACATTCAATCAACGGAAGCAAAAATCCGTCCCATTTTTCACAAAAAATCATGTTTTTACAAAAAAACACACATGCATACATTCATATCATTCACGGAAGCATCATCTCATTGCAAGAATCCTACATGCAACAAAAAGTCCGTCCCGAATTCGGGAAAATTTTCATAATCTCATATTTCAAAAATGGCAAAATGCCAATTCTCTTTCCAAACAAAATGCATATTTGGGTGCACGCGGGGTCTTAGCCTGATGGTTAGAGTTCATGGCTTCCAACCTGGAGGTCATGGGTTCGATTCCCCCACCAGTGGTTAGAGGGAATGACATTGCACTCCCTAGCATAGCTAGGCGCCTCTGTGAAGTGCATCAAGGGAGGAGCGATGAAATGTGTTGATCCCCTTTTTAAAAAAAAGGAAAAAAAAATGCATATTTGGGTTACCCATATACTCATTACAACATGCAAAGTCAAAATTCAATGTCCAAGAACACAATTTTCGAATTTTAAATACAATTTTCGAATATTAAAAAAAATGGCAAAATGCCCATTCTTTTTCCAAACAAAATGCATATTTGGGTTACCCATATACTCATTACAACATGCAAATCATCAAAGTCCAATTTCCATATCAAGAACATCAATTTTTGGATCTAAAAAAAAAAAATCACAAAAAATCAATTTCAAGAAAAAATCAACAAAGGAAATAGAAAGATTCGGAGTATACCGTGCGAAGACTCGGATCAGTGGCCCAATGTTGCCACGCATCGGGATATGGCTCCTCCGCAATCGATTGCGAAAGAGAGTAATGCCTCCTCATTCTTACAAGCTCTAATCGCCTCTCCGTGACCGGGCCACGTCCTTGACCTTGGATAGCAACTCCCCCGTGTTTCATTGCTCGAAAAATCAAAGAAATCGGAAGATTTTGGAAGCTTCTAGGCCAACAATGGAGGATTTCTCGACTTTCTCTCTCTCTTCTCTCAAAAAACTGGAAAAATGGTGAGGAAGAAAGAGAAGGGCGGCGGCCCTTTATTCAAACCTGTCAGGGCCTCATTCTGCTCCGCGCGGATGGAATTGAAGTCGCAAAATGACAATTCTGCCCTTTAAAATTCCAGGACTCTGCAGATTAGTCCTCAACTTAACAGAGTTAACCAAAGCTAACCCCCTTTCAAAAGAACTCCACGGCCGTAAAACGTAAGCCCGATTTCACCAACGAAAGTTAACGGAATCCCGTTTCTTTCATCAATTTCATCAACGGCAGTAAAACGTAAGTCCAATTTCTCCGCGAAAGTTAACGGAATCCCGTTTCTTTCATCAATTTCATCAACGGCAGTAAAACGTAAGTCCTATTCCTCCGAGAAAGGTAACGGAATCCCATTTCTTTCATCAATTTCATCAACGGCAGTAAAATGTAAGTTCGATTTCTCCGAGAAAGATAACGGAATCCCGTTTCTTTCATCAATTTCATCAACGGCAGTAAAACGTAAGTCCAATTTCTCCGAGAAAGATAACGAAATCCCGTTTCTTTCATCAACGGCAGTAAAACATAAGTCTAAATTCTCCGAGAAAGATAATGGAATCCCGTTTCTTTCATCAATATCATCAACGGCAGTAAAACGTAAGCCCGATTTGTCCAGCGAAAGTTAACGGAATCCCGTTTCTTTCATTATCACCAACGGCCGTAAAGCGTAAGCCCGTTTTCCCCAGCAAAAGCCAACGGAATCCTGTTCCACCCCCAGCAGCTTTTCGAACTACGTAAGGGCTTGATTCCCCAATCAGGATACGTAGGTAGCCTATCACAGGTCCAGCCACTCGACCAAAACGGTCATCCTTCCCCTCGGCAGCAGACGTAAGACCGATCCCTTCATATGAAGTCCACCAAAGGACCATCTTTCCCAGATCACCGAAGGAAATCACTTCAAATCAAGGTTCGAGGCACCTAAAATGCCATCATCAAGGTTCGAGGCACCTAAAACGCCATCTTCAAGGTCCGAGGCACCTAAAACGCCATCATCTCCGAGGTTCGAGGCACCCAAAATGCCATCACTACCAGGTTGACGCCTCAAAATAGTCACTCCTGGGTCAAAGACCCGAACTACGACTGGCTTGATTCCTCTTAAGGATACGTAGGTAGCCTACCATTAGGTTCAGCCACCAGACCAAAATGGTCATTCCTTTCCCCAGCAGAGCGGATATACAATTCTAGCCATCAGACCAAAACGGTCATATCCCCAGCAGAGTTTCTTTCAGTAACCGACTGCAGAACTCGCTCATCAGGTTGACATCCTAAAACAGTCATTCTAGGGTCAACATCAAAGACCCGAACTACGACCGGCTTGATTCCCATTCAGGATACGTAGGTAGCCTATCACCAGGTCCAGCCACTCGACCACTTTGGTCACCCCTTTCCATCCTGTCAAATATGGAGCCTTACTCTTAATCGACGACCCCGCTTCCTTCGAAAGCACCGTCACCGAGGGGCTACTGTAAGTGCTCCAATTTGAGTTGTTAGTATTTTCGTTAGAAAATTAAAGAAAGCCCTAACATTCCTAACATTTCTAACAATTCCTAACTTTTATAACAAAGCAAGGGTAAATTAGGGATTGCTATTTAAAGTTAAACCAAGAAAAGAATCTTAAAAAAAAAAAAAGAAAAACCCGAAATGGAAGCAGCTAGAACAAAAACTGGTTGCTTAATTTGAAAAATATTCCTTTGGTCCAAAGCCTGCAGCTGCATTTAATAAACAGTGCACGCTGCAGGTCCTGTCCGCGCAGATGACTTTGATTTTTTCAGAGGCCTATAAATTGAGCCCCTCAGTCTAAAAAAAAAAGAACATTTCACTCACAGCACCTTGGCGAGAATACTAGAGAAAATAGTGGGAATTCTCTTGAATTGCCACCTTTTTCTTTGGATTATTTTCCCAAATCACACTCACTAATCACTCTCAAATTCAAGCCTCAAACACTCTCAAATTCAAGCCTCAAACACAAACACAAAGAAGATTGGTAAACCCTCCTTCTCCTTACCCTAAACTCCTTCATCCATGCATGCATTTCAAACTTCAAAGATGTAGTTTGTTCATCAACTTGGTGTTCATCCTTTGCTTAACCTAAAAATGTAGTCACCTTGGAATAAATTTCCATGGATGACCATTTAAAAGGTCCAAATTACTTCTTATTCACTTAAAAGTGTTTTTCCTCAAAATCATTCACTCAAAAGTGTTTTCCAAAATCATTTTCATACATAAAATCTTGATTTCAAAGTTAAATCTCCCCCTTCCCAAGCAAATGAAGTGCTTTAAGTCCTAATGTACCCTAAGGATGGCTTGATATAGTAGATCACCACTAAAATTTATAGTGATCACTAATCAAAGCCTAAGGAAATGGGGACAAAGCATGGATGCAAACCCTTTTTAAATCACATTTTCCTTCAAGAACATCTTGCTGTCCAGTAGCATTGTTCTAAGACCTCAGTCCATTGTCTAATTTTTTGGACACGGAAGAACTTGGAATTGGGTGTTGACTACAAAATAATTTTTGTATCCAACATCCGTAGCATTCCAGACATATTTTTACTTTATTTTTTGCATGAGTATAACTCCCTTTTTAAAATTATTTTCCAAAGGTCAGTTCAACAGTCTCTGGAAATCTAGATTTCATATCTGAGATTTCCATAGGGTTTTGGTCCATCAAATCATCTCCAAATGTAAAAGTCTTTTGCAGAAACCTTATTTAAGATGTTTTGAACAACTTTCATTCTTGGAATTTCCCCATATTTTGAAGTTTTAAAGCTCTTAAATCCATTTTAAAATCAAGTGTCCACTGCCCTTTTCATTCTGGCAGAATTGATTTCCAACTTCAAGGAGTCTTTTGAGTACCAAAACTCAACCCTAAAATTACACCAAAAATCATGGGACTTGTTTAATGTCTTACAAAGAGTTTCCAATTTTTTAGTTTCTCAGTTTGAACTTATTTTGGCCAAAACACACACACACACACCCACAAATGGTTTTTAAGCTTGAAAGACTCGTTTTACGAGGCATTCCGGGTGAACCCTAACGTTCTTCCCGACGTGTAACGTGACCTCCGAACCCAAATCTCTAATCTCGGGCATTTTTCAAAGTTTTGGCCCTTAAAATAAAAATGGCGTGGCGACTCCGTGTTTTTGATTTTCAAAAGAAGAGAAAAATCTTTCCGGTGGCACATCGTTACAACAACCCATTTTTCTTTTTACCTTAAACCATTTCCAACTCAGCCAAAGATCCCTTTTTCCCATTTTAACTCAAGGAAATTGATTCAAAAAAACATGCAACATTTATAATCTAATACTTTTAACTTGAAATATCAAATGAACATAAATTGAAGGAAAATAATACTTACTCTTTTTCCTCAACTCACTCCAACCAAATCAAAAACCAATTTTTACCATTTCAAACTCATGGAAAATGATACCAAAACAACATGCAAATATTATTCAACAACAACATCATCTTTAAACACTAATTGAGCATACTTGGAAGGAAAAATATAATAACTTATCAAAATAATTCGAAAATAAGAAAAACTTTAATCGGCTAGAAATGCTCCCCTTCTTCTCGAATACAAAGAAACGAACGGATCGCCGAACGGATTTTTCTAGAATTATTGGAAGATTTTTAAAATGAAAAACAAGGTTTTGGACTCTTTTTCTCTTTGAACTGGACAACACTTGGCTGGGATTGATTTTTTTAAAAATGAAGCTTCTCAATGCCTAAGGAAAGGAGGATATACATTGGCAATTTAATACTTAAGCTCCTCCAACCAATGAGTCATTTAAATTAGATGACTTAAATTCTAAACCCTACACTTAAGCACCTCAAGGATTATAAGATATTTAATTAAGTTTTCAAATATTATCATTTTAACTACACACTCCTAATATTTTCATTTAGACATTAAATAATTATTTTTAATTTATTAACATAGTTGTTATCTATCACATAAGGGTCACCAACAAAATGCAAAACATTTTAATGAAATGCAACGCACGCCAAATATACGATTAAGCATGTATCAAATTAAAGCTTGGGATTAGGGTCGTGACAACTTGGCCCTGAGAAAGTAATTCAAGTTGTGACGGATAATGCATCTAATAATATGGGGGCAGCAAAGTTACTTAGGGCAAAATGACCAAATATTTTTTTGGACATTTTGTGCTACACACACAGTTAATCTAGTTCTTGAGGGTATTGCAAAACGACCAAATTTCAAGAAAATCATTGATCAAGCCAAAGCATTAACCATCTTCATTTATGCACATCATAAGACTTTGGCTATAATGAGGTCGTATACAAAAAGGAGAGATATAGTGAGGTCCAGAGTCACTAGATTTGCTTCTTCTTTTCTTAGTTTGCAAAGTTTGATTGAGAAGAAAAATGAAATGCAATCAATGTTTTGTAGCTTTGAGTGGGATAAATGCAAATGGTCTAAGACCGTGAAAGGGCAAGCAAGTTATAATACGGTGATGTCTATTGCCTTTTGGAATGGTGTTAGATCTTGCTTGATAGTTTTTGCACCTTTGGTTAAGGTGCTTCGTCTAGTGGATGGAGATAAAAAGCCAGCAATGGGTTTTTTACATTGGGATATTCTTCATGCAAAGGAAGAAATTAAAATTGCTCTTAATAGTTATTCCAAAAATTATGACCCTATTTTGGAGATAATGGATAGGAAGATAAAGGGTAGACTTGACAATCCATTGCATTTGATGGCTTATTTATTTAATCCTTATTGTTATTATAAGGATCCGAATATCGAATTAGATCATGATGTGTCAGATGGAGTTATTGAGTGTCTCGAGACTATTTGTCATGGAAACTTTGACTTGATGAATAAAATTATGAATGTTGAGTTGCCAATTTACAAGGCCAAAGGAGGAGCTTTTGGTAAGCCTATTGCAGCTAAAGGATGCGAGGTGAATGATAACATGTATGATCCAGGTAAAAGAAATAAAAAAAATCTTATGAATTATGAATCTATGATATTAAACTTTAGTTTATCTTTTACAAATAAAAAGTCAATTTTTTTTGTTTTATTTCAGAAACTTGGTGGAAAAATTATGGTTCTGGCACACCTAACTTGCAAAGAATTGCTATAAGGATCTTGTCATTAACAACTAGCTCGTCTGGATGTGAAAGATGTTGGAGTGCATTTGAAGGGGTTAGAATATTTATTTTTATCCTTTACTTTATTAGTTAATGCTTAATACACAACGTTTATGTTTTTCTTATCTATTTTTTTGGTATATAGGTACATACTAAGAAGAGGAATAAGTTAGATGTTTCAAGATTAAACAATCTAATCTATGTCCAATTCAATTCCCATTTGTTGAACAAGCGAAATAAGGGTCTTGAGAAAGATGTTGATGTGCTACTCGCTAGTGATGCAAGTAAAGCACAAGATTGGATTATTCTTGGGGCATATAAAGGTGAAGATGAGATGAGCGATAAACTTGATGTCGATGCTTCTGGAGTTAGAGAGATTGAGGAGGAGGATTTTTATTCTGAGGATGAGGTTGAAGTTAATGAGAATGAAATTGAATTTGAGTACGATGAGGAGCGTGTGGTTGAAAATTATGGACAAGAAGAAGAAGAAGATCCATTAACTATCATTTAGCAAAAAAAGGTCAGTTCGTACTTCATATTAAAGTTACTGCCAACTTCTTCGTTTCAATGGTATTTGGTTTCAGTTGATCCCATTTGCTTGATCCCAGTTGCTTCTTTGATCCCAGGTGTTGATCTCAGTTGCTTCTTTGATTGAGATTTTATTTTGCTTTAAGTCTGATCTCGCTGTTATTGCATACTACTTGTTTCAAATGAATTATTGTCAGCTTCTTTGTTTCAATGGTATTTGCTTTCAAATGAATTACTGCCAGCTTGCGGTGGAAATGTTACTGATAGTAGATACTAGATAGAAATGTTATTGCATACTACTTGTTTATCTTGAAAATTGCAAATAATATGTTAAAATTGCAAATAATATGTGAAAATTGCAAATATATGTTGCTAATCTTTCAATGATTAATTTTCAAATGAATTACTGTCGGCTTTCAATGAATTACTGTAACTGCCTCTTTTGAAGTTACTTAATTATGGTTTAATTGCATTTGCAGGACATGTTGAAGTATAAAGCATGGTTTACAAGCCTGTCATTGGTTGGATCTTTTTGTTGCTCCCAGAAAATGGTTATTGCATGTGACTGATTTTGATGCAAATTTTGGGTTACCTAGCAAGTGACTGATTTTGATGCAAATTGTAATGGTTCCATTGATTTGCTGATTGATGGATGTATGTCCACACAGGTGACTGATTTTGATGCAAATTGTAATGGTTCCATTGGTTTGATGATTGCGGGATGTATGTCCACATGATTTATTAAATCTTTTTCTAGCATATATTGGTACTGATTTTGCATCAGGGTATTCTGTATTCCACTAATGGACACTCCTTTTATTTCCAACAGGAAAGATCACCCTTCTAAATCACTTGTTCAATACGAACTTTTAGAAGGGTTCTTCATGGTGAATGTTTTTACTTTTTGGCTACTTCGAAAGTGTTATACTGTTGTAAATTGTAATGGTTCCAAAGTGAATTGTTGTTGATTTATGAAAATGTGAACTGTGAAGGAGCTAGTGAAAATGTTGACAATAACTAGTTTAAAGCTACTTCAAAAGTGAACTGTGAAGTAATGGTTTTATGCTTTTTGGCTTATGAAAATGTTGTACTGTTGTTGACTTATGTTTTTTTTTTGTTAACATTGAAACTGAAAGTTCATTTTATATGGAATATAGGCAAAAATTGTCTAATTTTTCAGCCCCGCCTAGGCCCCGCTTATGCCCCTAGACGCTAGGTCTGACTCCACCGCCTATCATCCGTCTATCGCTTTTTAGAACCTTGATAAATACAAGTCATAATTCACACAATTCTGGTAACGCATCTTTTAACTTTAAATTTTTGTCAATTGATTTGCTCTTATATACTCAAATACTTACTCTCACGCCGGAGGGCATTCGCCGTTGAAGCTCCGACTTAATTTACGTGTTTGTTCATCTTTTTTTAGACTATTCAAACATACAATATATAACCTGACTCTGAATTTGAGCTGATACGAACGTTTTTGGCATCATTATAAATTTTTTTTGCTACTCTCTCTATTTCTAAATGAATAATAAAAAAAATAAAAAATCAAAGAAAACTTTAAAAATCTTATGATTATTCATTTTGGAATAAAGGGCGCCAAAGGAAAAGTGGTACCTCAAAATGAATAAACAAAAAAATAATATCAAAAAGCAACTCTGTTTTTTTTTAAAAAATTATTTTGCAACAGAGGTAGTAGCATTGTTGGACGAAGTAGTTCAATCAAACCAGTGGCAAGGCCACGTACTGGCGTACATGCTATGGGGTCTCGATCCCTTTCAATTTTCAATTATGAAATGTGTCAATTTTTTTATCCATTCAAAAATGATTATTTACTATTAAAAATGATGAATTTATATATTTTAATCCCTTTAATTTTGAAAAAAAAAAATTAACTAAAATATTATTTTTACCCCCTTTCATATTAAATTTGAATACATCAATTATAATATTTATACAAAAAAAAAAACTTAAAACCCTTTTTCGAAAATTCTTTGACTTCGCATATACTCCCTCCGTCCCACAAATATACGCACTTTTTGGGAGGGCGCGGGAATTAAGGAGAAAAGTGAAAAAGATGATGTGTTGTGAGTATAAATGGTTGGGTAGGTGAGAGAAAGTGGAGTAAGTGGATAATGGTTGTGAGTAGAGAGAAGTGGGTCCCATTTCTATTTTAGGAAAATGTAGATTATTGTGGAACGTCCAAAAGGAGTAATTTTGCAGATTATCATGGGACGGAGGGAGTATTCAAATGAATGCAATTTTCGAAATTATGACCCCTTTTCACAAGCATGTTTCATGTACATTGGACCCCTATTTTATCACGGAATGAATGACTGTGATGTTGGAAAGCTCAAAATGAAATTTTGTTTTGCCCTTATTAGGTCACACATAACTACTACTCTTTCTCTCTAAATGAATGATTTATTTGAAAGGGTGAGAATTTTTTGAAATCTTTACTTTTCTAATATGAGTCGAAGTGGTAAATAAGATTTTTGTTCTATTGAAACTTGATTTTTTAGTTGAACTAAATTTTTAATTGGTATCAGAGCCAATTCTCGACATCACTGAATATTTATCCAAAAAGTGTAGTCAAAATAGAATGTCAAAATCATAAAAACAAACCTCCAGTCTTGGATGGTATCAATTACTCTTTTGAAAATCTAAAATGGGTAACTATATCAAATCAATTGATGAAAAAATGTGGATAACTATACTTGTGGCATGACAACCACCCACATTGGAGAAACAATCTGCATTAGGTAGTGGTGAGTTTATATTTGAAAGAAAACCTGAGGCTAAGTGGACTCTTGATGAAATCACTAATGCTAACTACAATTCAAAGGTCATGAATGTTATTTCTAGCCATGTTTATGTAAATATGTACAAACTAATCACAAATGAAATTGTGGCCAAAGCAACATGGGATATTTTACAAATACAATATGAAGGTATACCCAGTGTCAAATTCACTAGACTTAGGATCTTAATGGATAAGTTTGAAATCTTGAGAATGGAAAAGACTAAAGATATTGTCTCTTATTCTGTTAAAATTCATGAAATTTCTAATGAGTACACTAGACTTGGTTAGTCAATTTCAAATGCTAGATTAGTTAGCAAAATTTTAAGGACCCTGCCAGAGAGATTCAATATCAAAGTGATTGTCATTGAGGAGACTCATGACACAAATATTGTAGGGTTGGATAAAATTGTTGGTGTATTAATTGTGTTTGAGCTAAACCTTGAAACTCAGAAAAATAACAAGGCAATAAGCCTTGCTCTCCAAAGCTCTGCAGCTATTCTAAAGGAAATAGCTGACCTCTCCTCTGAGATTGACAAGTCAAGTCTTGAGGATGAGGATGTGACTCTCATCTCCAAGAAGTTTAATTCAATTCTGAAAAATAAGAGGATGAGCAAGTTTTCTAACAGACCAACTCAAGATTTGAATCCTTGGACCGTTGGAGATGGGAAAATGTTGAAAACCTCAAAGTTAATTCTGATGGGGGATTCAAAAGGCCTAGCCTTGAGAATAACAAGTCCTCTGAATCTGTACAACGTAGGGCTTACCGTGATTTTGGTCACTATGCTAATTAGTGTGCAAACACACAAAAAAAGAAAGGGATGAGTCTGACGGCTTCCCTGAGTGTTAGTGAGGATGAAGAGGAAATAGCTAACATCCCTGTACTTAACTGCTCTTCTTGTTTCAATGCCCATTTTGCAGGTATATAGGAAGGAGATTTTGAGAAATATCTAGATGTGGATTCGGATTTAAACACAACCATGTACACATCTGAAAATACACCTAATCTGACTCTCAATTGTTTCTCTATAAAAGGAGATTTAGATGATAAAGGTCGAGATATACCCTATAAATAACTCTTTGAGACTTACATGGAGCTACATACTGATTGGGTCAAAAGAATGTACAAAATTGAGGTAATGGCCAAAGTAAATAAAGTTCTCACTAAAAAACGGTCTGCTTGTGAAACTGAGAATGCTAGACTTTCAAAAAAAATGCTGACCAAAAGAATTCTATTGCTAAACTTGTGATTCTGGTAACTAAGAAAGAAGTTGAACTTGAAAAAGTTAAAACTGATTTTGAAAAAGCTGAAAGTACTCTAAACAAGTTAAATACTGGGAAAATGAAACTTGATGAAGTTTTTGCTCTTGGTAATATTGGAAAAATTGGTCTTGGTTTTGGAAATACTATAAATTTGTAAAAGATGGAAGTGAGGTTTCAAAATTTGGAGAGAAACCCATTTTGAGTTCTAAAAAACCAAGGAGAAGACATTACATCTGTCACTACTGCTTTGCTTCTAGACACATTCATCCCTTTTGTTACAAATTAAAAGCTGATAAGAAAGCTGGCTGTGTGAACCAATCTCAAATGTATTATAGGATATATATACATCTTGGCACACATCTGAGTGCACCACAACAGGAAGGTTGAAACCAAATGGGTTATAAAACCAAGTGTCACATGTAATGTAGTATATTCTTCACTAAAGAGTAGTGTCACTGGTTCCTGGTACTTTGATAGTGTGTGCTCTAAGTACATGACAGGGAATCATGATGCTTTGTGTGATGATAAATCCATCAATGGGGGAAAGGTGAACTTTGGTGGTGGTGCACACTGAAAAATAGTTGGGAAGGGAACTCTAGCTATTAATAGTCTCCCAAAGTTGCATAATGTCTACCATGCAGAAGGTCTTAAGTCAAACCTAATCAGTAATATTCAGATGTGTGATGATGACCTTCATGTAAAGTTTGATAAAAAGATGTGTGAAGTGTATGACAAATCTAACAATTGTGTCTTTACAAGCCCCAGGTATGCAGACAATTGCTACCAGTTTGGTGAAAATTTGTCATGCCTAAGTACCACAATGAATGATGTCAATCTGTGGCATCAAAAAGTAGGTGATGCCAGTAGTAAAAGTTGGAGGAACTTCAAAGGTTTGAGGCTGTAAAAGACCTCCCTAAATTAAATTTTAAAAACACAGGTCTTTGTGGCTCCTGTCAAAAGGGGAAACAAACCAAGTATTCACACAAGAAGGTCTATCAATGTTCTACTTCTAGATGTCTATAACTCATACACACTCACTTGATGGGTACCATAGAGGTAGAGAGATTTGATAGGAAGAAGTACACTTTTGTGTGTGTTGATGACTTCTCTAGGTACACCTGGGTAATGTGTCTGAGAGAGAAGTCTGAGATCATTAATGAATTCAAAAATTGGTACAAAAGGGTTATAAATTTGTATGGCCTTAAGGTTGTACGGATTAGGTATGACCATGGTACTGAATATGAGAATTTCATGAATTCTATGCTCCTATAACTCCTCAACAGAATGGAGTTACAGAAAGGAAAAACAGAACCCTGCAAGAAATGGCTAGGATTATGCTCAGTTCTAAAAATCTCTCAATATTTTTTGGGCATAAGCCTTGAATACTGCATGTCACATTGGGAATAGGGTGTTTCTCAGACTTGGAATCACTATGACACCCTATCAATTCCTACTTAGCAAGAAACTCACTCTTGAGTATTTTCATATTTTTTTAATGTATCGGTTATATTCTAAATAATAGGGAATACTTATACAAGTTTGATTACAAAAGTGATAAAGCAATATTCATGGGGTGCTCCACTAATGGTAGAGCTTATAGGGTGTTTAACCTAAAAACCAAAACTATTATGGAATCGCTAATTTAGTATTTGATGATACACTTGATCTTAACCTCAAGTCTGTTGAGGATGATGTTTCTGGTTGCTTGATGGACTGGAAATCTACAAACACAGAAGCTGAGAAAAGACTAGCAAAGAGGAGGGCATACATTCAGAGGTAAGTACTGATGTAGAGAAGAATGTGACTACGGATGCAGACATATCTACTCCCACAACTACCCCATCCCCCCACATCCTCCCACATATTTGAATTTGGTGACAATTCCTCTGATTCTGAAAAGGAGGACAATCCAACAGCTGATCAGGATGGATGTGTGGATAGAACTAGGGATATTCCATCCAGAATTTAGAGGAATCATCCCACATCTCAAGTTGTGGGAGATGTATATGATCAAGTGAAGATCAGATAGAAAGAAAAGGTAAATTACAGACAATTGGCTGGCTAATGGAGATGCACTTCTCTGTTCTTCAAGGTAAGTTACTATTGTTATGTCTCTAATATTGAACCCAAAAACATAATTGAGGCTTTAAAATATGATGATTGGACTGTGACTATGCAAGAGGAATTGTGTCAGTTTGAAATGATGTGTGGACTCTAGTACCTAGACCCACTCATAGAAATTTCATAGGTAATAAATGGATCTTCAAAAATAAGACCGATGAGAAGGGAGTGATCACTAGAAATAAGGATATACTTGTGGCTTAAGGGTATACATAGGATGAAGGGATTGACTTTGAGGAAACCTTTGCTCCTGTTGCTAGGATATAGTCCATCAAACTTCTGTTGGCCATATCATGTCACCTCAAACTGACTCTTCATTAAATAGATGTTAAGATTATCTTTCTGAATGGGGCGTTGAATGAGGAAGCCTATTTAGAACAACCAAAAGGTTTTGAGGATAATAAATTTCCTAATCATGTCTTTAGGCTGAAACAAGCCCCTATAACTTGGTATGGTAGGTTGACTGATCACTTACTTCAGCTAGGGTTCAAGAGAGGTGAGGTAGACAAAACTATGTTTGTGAGAAGAGAGAAAAGGGAAATTATTATGGCTCAAATCTATTTGGATGATATAGTGTTTGGATCTAATTCAGACAATATGTTGACAGCATTTGTAGAAAGCATGACCTCCACATTTGAGATGAGCATGGTAGAGGTGAAATGACCTATTTCCTAGGTGTACAGATTAAGCAGTTAAAGGAAGTTATGTTCATATCTCAGTCCAAGTATGCTAAGAACCTTGTGAAAAAGTTCTCTTTTGAACATTTCTCTCACCTTAAGACTCCAATGGGGTCATCTTAGAGGCTAAGTCAAGATGTTGATGGTCAAAAGGTTGACCAAACTGTGTACAGAAGCATTATAGGAAGTTTGTTATATTACACAACAAGTAGACCTGACATACTGTATATTGTGTGTCTCTATCCTACGTACCAAGCAAACCCAAAGGTTTCCCATCTCAAGGCTTTGAAAAGTATTATCAGATATGTGAGTGGGACTGCCAACCTAGGGTTACATTACTTCAAAGACACAAACACTAACTTGGTAGGTCACATTGATTCTGATTGGGTAGGTAATAGTGATGATAGAAAGAGCATCACAGGTGGCTGCTTCTATCTAGGAAAGAATTTTTTTTCTTGGTATATTAGAAAGCAAAACTGTGTATCCCTTTCCACAGATGAGGCTGAATACATTGCCCTTGGAAGTTGTTGCACACAGTTACTGTGGATGAATCAAATGCTTATAGATTATGGATTAAGTAGCAAAATTCTTACTGCTTTCTATGATAACAAAACTGCCTTAGACATATCAAAGAACTCTATCCAACACTCCAGAATCAAACATATTGATATTAAACACCATTTTATAAAGGATCTTGTAGAGTAAAAAACTGTGTGTATATAATTTTTTGGTACTGAAAATCTATTTACAGATATATTTATAAAGGCATTAGATCATTTGAGATTTTCCTATTTGAGGTAGCCTCTTGGCTTGTGTGCTATTTAAGGATGTGATCACAAATGTTCACATATCCATTGACACAACTGTACATTAACTAATTCAAAAAATAAAAAATAAAATAGAAAAATCCAAAAATATCATGCATTGGTATGGAAATCTCATTGTGGTCACTTGTTTGTATGCATACTTTACATGGTTGTTACTTGGTTGTGGGCGTTTCCTGTTTATGTTGTCTTTTGATAACTTGGTATTATCTTTTTAGATATCTCACAATTGATGCCTTATTAGCAAAGAGAAATAGCTACTTCATTCATCTGCATGAAGCCAATCCAGTGTGATCAAGTGATCCTCAAGATAATAGTTTGAAATCAAACTTGAAAAAATCACTGGATAAAGGGCTATCTTTGGGTAATAGAAAATTGAAAGCTACTCCAATTATGTATTTTATCCATAATTAAGAAATTGGTGGATGCATTCTAGAGGTTGTGCATAGTAGATTATTGCTCATTGACTTAATGCAATCAGTTGTGTCCCAAAATGTGACTTACATCCTATGCCACATCTGAACTAAGATTCTTCTCATCACCTGTATGTTGCATCATGTTAGACATATAGCATCTTAGGTTACATAGGGTGCCTTGTAAATATATTTTTCTGTTTACTTTCATTACTAACTCGTTCTTTGATCTAACATGTTTTTTATTTACAATATCCTTCATCAAAATGTAGGTTAATACCAAGATCTTCATGGAGAATGGCTGGACAACTATCAAAGGGTAAATGTGAAAGATATATGTCAAAATTATATGTTGTTATCTTGAAGGTAGATGTAATTTGGATTACATTCTAATCCCATAATTTATGGTGGTTATCCGTGCAAAGTTCAAGGGGCTGGGATTGTTATTGCTCAACGTCCCACTACGCAGCCCAACCTAGGGATATCATGGTATCCTATTGATGTGAGAGTCCTTAATTGAAAATGAAAGGGGTAGTTGTGAGTATAAATGTTAGTTACATCCATCACTTCATCTTTTAAAACTCTCTCTTATTTCTCTCTCTTTCTTTGTTTTCTCACACGCACATCACCATAGCTGTTTCTCTCCCTAATCACTTTTGCAAGAACAATGAATCCTCCATGCGCTTCACCTCAACCAGAAATCATGGATGTGCAACCAATTTCAATGGTTAGACCTAAAGAAATTGTGGCACAACCAGAGTCACAAACAGCTAATGATGCCCATGTTCCTGTTTCGGAGGAATCTACTCCGATTGAAACTTCATCCATGAAGGAACCTGCTCCAACTGAGGACACAACCATGGAGGCCCCTATTGCTCCTCCATCATCACCTCCTCCAGTGACTTAAGCTCCTCCTCCTCCATCATCTCCTGCTTCCACACTAGTCACCACTGATCCTCTGATCACCCATGTGCCTATAGTGACCTCTCATATATCCAAAAAGAGGAAGGCACCTCTTTCGGCCTTCAAAGGCAAATCTCCCAAAAGTAAAGCTTCACCCCCTAAACTAGCCAAATGACTCAAGCTGCCTGCAGAAAGCCCTCAACTGCCATCCAATTGAGGGATAAAGAAGAAGAAGAGGATGAAACCCCCTTCAGACTGGTTTGTAGATCAAGGGTTGAAAAGGAAAAAGAAGTGCCCTCTAAGGCTCAACCTTAAGAGGAACCCCTTGATGATCTCCTTCTGGATCTAAAGGGGAAGAAGAAGGTTCCTGAGCCTGCTCAACCACAGGAGGTGGATCCCATTGAAGAAGGAGAGGACTCAAGTGAGGACAGTGATGACACTGCAGAGGATGAAAACTTCAAGCTTGGTCCAAATGAGCATGAGAAAGAAAAGGAAGACCAAGAAAATGATGAAGCAAGTTGAAACTGTTGTGGAAGCTGAGATTGAGGAACCAGCAGCACAACCTTCTCCTTCAAGGGTTGTGGCTCTAGATGTGCACACAGTCGCACGCACATCCTCCAGGTTGTCAACAAAAGGGTAAAACAGTTTCTCCTCCTTCCTCCTTTACTACTGTGACCCCCATCTCCCCTAAATTTCTAATGGAATATGCCTCTGAGAGGTTTGAACAAATAATGAATAAGGAACTTGTTAGGGAGATGAAGATGGATAGGGAAACATTTGCTAGACTTAGGTTGGTCTAATTTTTTGAGAAAAAGGGACTTTTATTCATTGCTGATCATCCAAAACCCTTTTATCTCAAACTGGTCCATGAATTTTATGCCAATTTAATCAAGGGCTTGTCCAATTATTCTTCCCCTATGTTCCAAGCAGTGTATGTTAGGGATAAGTTTGTGCCCTTCTCCTCTTCTGTCATTAACACTTTCATAAGGCTAGAAGAGGTTATTGATGAGGAGTGTGAAGTTTCATAGAGTGAGATTGTCACCACAATTACACAAGAGAAGCTAACTGTCTGGCCTACCCATCCAAATGATCTAGGTAGTGGTTCTCTCACCTCCTCCTCACAACAAATCCATCCAAGAAATGGTCTCTCCCTTATCCATCCATAATCTCTCAAATCCTTGTGGCTTAAGGAGTGACACTTGAGAATGGTGAGCTTAGGGTGACTAATTTTGAACTGTTAAGGGAGATCAAGATCCTACTAGATGAGAATTAAAGGCATGTGGACTTACCATTTAGATATGAGACTGATCCTCCTGCTGAAACTGAGGATATGAGTCAAGATGTGACCACATCTGAACATACATCTGATGTTTCCATCACTGCTCAGTTAGATGCATTGGATACTGAGATCCTGGCCTCTGAAACTCACACAAAGGCTCTCCAAGCCCAATTGATATCCGCTCAGTCCCACACTTAAAATTTGAAGAAAGTGAAGGTGAACCTCCAGAATTAGGTGACTACACTTTCTAGTCAAGAAAGGGGAGAGGAAGCTGGGAATGATGATGAAAAAGATGAGATGCTTAAAGCTGACAACTCAAGGGGAGTTTGATTTTTGTTTGCATGTGTTTAGTTTAGTTTAGAATAATTATTCGGTTTGTAATCACTTAAACAATTTGGAAGTTATTTGTGTTCGTTGAACTGCAAATTTTAGTATAACTAGTTCCATGCAGTTTTGTGTGTAAATGTGTTTACATATCCTCTCACACATCCAATTCAAGGGGAGCTTGGAATATGAGATCTGGTTTCTTGTGACTTTATTTTTAAATATTTGTTTTGACCAGAAAGTTCAAAATATGGGGAGATTGAAGGAGTGAGAATTCGTTGGAATCTTTACTTTCCTAATCTGATGCAAAGTGATAAGTTTGGTAAGTATGATTTTTGTATTTCTTATCAAATATTTAGATGTATAATTGGTAAGGATATTTTATATATTTCTATATATCTTTATTTATGTAAATATCTTATGCTTGGTTAATTTAGGACTAACAATACTAATTGATCTCTTTGTTATTTGTAGTGTCAATCTATATGTTTCCATATAGGATTAGGATCGCTATATTGGAGGAAGAGATTGATTGGAAGACTTCTCGAGGCTGCCTTTAAATGAAGATCATTCAGCAACGAGAAGCTTCAAGCATTCAATAATTCTTTGGAGAGAAAAGTCCTTGTTCATCTTGGATTCAAGATTGCTGTTTAGGTTGTGTTTGCAGTTGTATCTTACATATAAACACACATATAGATTTCTTACAATTTATTTATTCTTTCTTCTGTTATAATAGGCTTCCCTTGAATAATGAAGATTGTTTAGTGTTTAGAAGTTGGTTAGGACTTGATTTACTATTTTTATCTTTGTTATTTCACTTGTTATTATTTGATTCTGTAAACCATATCTTTAATAGTGAAATCCTTTTTAGGCTTAAAGACTTATTTACTAGATTTGAACCAGTAAATGTTTAAATCTCTTGTGTTATTCTTTTATTCTGCTGCATACTTTAGTTATGTGAACAGTTGTATCTCACATCTATGCACACATCTGTTTTCATGTTCTGTTGAAACTCTATTTCCTATCTAAACTAAACTTTCACCCTTTGTTTCAAAATGAATATTTCTTTATATTTTTTTAAAAAAAGAAAGCGAATATTATTCTTGGAATAAAGGGAGTACTACTCAATTTCATAAACTATTTTATCACGATATAAAATAATTACATAACATTTTATTCGTACAATAACTCGGTTTCAACCTTAATTTATAATCACGATCTCAAATTCGATTCCCAACTATATTCTGCTACAATTATGGACTCACACAAAGACACATACAAATACAAGAACCAATGGTTATGGAAGCAAACATCTTATTGTAGTATGTGTTGTTGTGAATCCTTATGACACTATAATCCACTCCACATTTCTCAAGTAAAAGCGGAAGTCGCACTCGATTCGAAACCATAACCTGACCAAGGACCACTTCCCAAAGTCACTAGTTGTTATGTGATCAACTCTTATTTCCGTGATGTTGTGAACATTTTTAACGTCTGCCCAACAAGCATCTGTTGGACCTTGTTTGTCTTTCAAGAAACTTAAGCACGGTGCTACTACGCGACTAGCCAGTGAGCATGAAGGTGAAACAGATATTAGCAATAAAAGCATCATTAGCAAGATTGACAATTAACATAACATTTTCTCCATTTTTCGTTGTTTTATTGCGATTATTGTGATGGAACCCAAGGGAATGAATAAATGTGTTGGAACTTGTGTATGGCTTCTTTAAGACTTAACAGAAAAACTGACGAGAAAAGTAACGAAGATTGAAAGAATAAAAGAAATCAAGTCGAGTCTTGTATTTGATACAATCTCCGTAAGAGTTATTTGTCCCGCACAGGTGCTTACGGTTGAATGACAAAACTCTCGTAAGATAAAACGACTTTTTATTAGTTATAAAGAGCACTCCAATATAACTAATCTACGAACAACACAATGTTTTGAAACTTTGGACTTGAACGGATTGAATGCAACAATATGCTATGATTTGAGTATGATAATCTATCTTACTAGAGGGTAGGAAGGGTAGAAATACAGTATATGTGAATTGAAATTCGGAGGGGAAGGTATATATATAGAGAGAGTCAAGGGGTTTGTGTCTTTTCCCACGAAGAGACACAACTTTCTGTTTGAAATAGTGCCTGTTCAGGATCTGCTCGGCCGAGTCAAGGAACTCGCACGGCCGAGCACCAGGCTGCACGGCCGAGTCAAGAGACTTGCACGGCCGTGCAAATCATACTGCTCGGCCGAGCAGGCATAAGCCTCGCCCGAGCAAACTTGTCCAGAGACTTTGGCCAATTTATGTGCTCTGCTCGGCCGAGTCAAGGACTCTGCTCGGCCGAGCACATCAAACAAAACTAAACACCCTTTAATTAACTCTCATTAAGTTACAAAAGACCATTGTCATTAATTCTCATTCACCCTAAATGGTTTTGAGACATTAAATGAGTTTAATAATCTACAACAAATGTAGAATACATTTTGTAACTAGTTCCGTTAACACATAACGAACTTCCGTTAGAAATCTAGGTCAACGTTAAGTCAAACTTAACTTTCCGTTACCCATTTCCAACAATCCCCCACATGAATGACAATTAATGCATGAATGCAATTTCGACCAAAGTTCAGGCGAACTATTATTACATCGGAATAGATAGCTTGTGGCCTTGAATCTTCCCTAGTGAAATATTATCGGATATACTAGCCATTTGGTAGCGAGTCGCTTTGAACCAGTGACTGTCGGATGTATACCAAGACAATAATACTCACATAATAATAGCTCTAACAATTGTTGTTCTCACGTTTTTGTCCATTTTGGCCCTGGACCGTATCTCATTCATAAGCGTTCATTTAGAGGCGGCCTTATTACCTCTCGCTTATATAGGTGATTCATTCTATAAGGAGTATCATGCACTACTCCACCCGTAGGTATAGAAATCATTAAAAGTTTTCTTAACTTATCCTTACCACTGCTGCATGTGCTTGTACTTGGATGTTCTGGGAATGAGTATTCAACATCTCCAGGTTAATAAACCGAGTTTTTGTTTCCAAGTAACTCTACTAGAACTTATAACTTGGTTGTCTCATTGACCCAAGGGCACAGGATCTCCATTTCTCAAGGTTGAGTGTCCGCTATAAGTTCTTTTGTTGTGGGTTTTAAACCCATTCCCCATAATAGTTTATACAGTTGATCTCGATTTATACCTTTGGTAAACGGATCCGCTAAGTTATCACATGACTTTACATAATCAATAGTGATAACGCCATTCTTGATCAACTTTCTAATGGTATTGTGTCTACGACGAATATGTCTAGACTTACCATTATACATACTACTCTGTGCCCTTCCTATTGCTGATTGACTATCACAATGTATCATAACAGCAAGCACAGGTTTATTCCAACAAGGAATATCCTCCAGGAAGTTCTTAAGCCATTCTGCTTCTTCCCCAGCTTTATCCAAAGCTATAAACTCAGATTCCATTGTGGATCTGGCTATACACGTTTGTTTGGAGGATTTCCATGACACTGCTCCTCCACCTATTGTGAATACATATCCACTTGTGGATTTAGAGTCTTTCGTGTCCGATATCCAATTGGCATCACATTATCCTTCTAATACTGCTGGATATTTATTGTAAAGTATCCCATGGTTTAATTTATACTTTAAATATCTTAGTACTCTCATTAGTGCTTTCCAATGATCAGTACTAGGATTGCTTGTGAACCTACTTAGTTTGCTTACTGAATATGCAATGTCTGGACGAGTACAATTCGTTAAGTACATCGATCGCCAATTATTCTTGCATATTCCAGTTGAGAAACTGGTTCCCCTTTGTTCTTGACTAAATGTAGAGCCAAGTCTACAGGTGTTTTAGCCGGAGGGTCATCAAAGACATTGAATCTCCAAAGAACATTCTCTAGGTAATGAGATTGTGAAAGAACTAATCCTTCAGATGTTCTAGAGATCTTTATCCCTAATATTACATCAGCTAATCCCATGTCTTTCATGTCAAAGTTCTTCTTTAACATGCCTTTGGTATTCATGATCAAATCATGATTACTTCCCATTATGAGCATGTCGTCTACATAAAGACAAACGATAACGAATGATTCAGATGTTCCTTTAATGTAGACACACTTGTCACATTCATTGATCTTGAATCCATTCGATAACATGGTTCTATCGAACTTCTCATGCCATTGTTTAGGTGCTTGTTTTAGTCCATACAAGGACTTTACAAGTTTACACACCTTTCTTTCTTTACCAGGAACCACGAACCCTTCAGGTTGTTCCATGTAAATTTCTTCATCAAGTTCTCCATTTAGGAAAGCAGTCTTCACATCCATTTGGTGTATCTCAAGATTATGCACTGCTGCAATAGCTATGAGAACACGAATGGATGTGATCTTTGTGACAGGGGAGTATGTATCAAAGAAATCATATCCCTCTTTCTGTCTAAAACCTTTGGCTACTATCCTAGCTTTGTACTTATCGATGGATCCATCCGCCTTATACTTCCTTTTAAGGATCCATTTGCAACCCAATGGTTTGCAACCTGGAGGGAGATCAACTAATTCCCAAGTATTGTTGAGCATTATGGATTCTATTTCACTGTTAATGGCCTCTTTCCAGAACGAACTATCCGGACCGGATAAAGCTTCTTTAACGGTTGATGGTTCATTTTCTAACATGTAAGATAGAAAATCAGGACCAAAAGTCTTTTTCACTCTTGCCCTTTTGCTACGTCTCGGTTCTTCATCTTCTATTTGAGAAGGACCGGTTGTAGACTCATGTGTTCTCTTATTAGAACCTACATCTTTCCTGTCCTTAACCGGAAAAATGTTTTCAAAGAATACCGCATTCCTTGATTCTATAGTAGTTCCTACGTGCATATTCGGAATGTCTGATTTGTGCACTATAAACCGATAGGCACTACTATTATTGGCATATCCAATAAAAATACAGTCAATGGTCTTTGGACCAATCTTGACTTGTTTAGGCTTAGGTACTTCAACCTTGGCCAAACACCCCCACACTTTAAGGTATTTAAAACATGGCCTACGATTATGCCATAATTCATAGGGCATTTTATCAATACCTTTCTTGGGTATTTTATTAAGAACATAATTAGAAGTGAGTATTGCTTCCCCTCACAAGTTGCCGGGTAAGCCTGGACTGATCAAAAGCGCGTTCATCATCTCTTTGAGAGTACGGTTTTTTGCGTTCAGCAACTCCATTAGATTGAGGGGTATATGGAGCCGTTGTTTGATGAATTATGCCAGATTCCCAACATAATCCTTCAAACGGTGCTTCATATTCTCCACCTCTATCGCTTCTAATTTTCTTAATTTTCAAGTTAAGTTGATTCTCAACTTCTTTCTTATAAGTCTCAAAAGCCCCTAAGGCTTCATCCTTACTTCTTAAGAGATAGACATAGCAATACTTAGTGCAATCATCTATAAATGTAATGAAGTACTTTTTACCTCCTCGAGTTTGCACTAGTTTTAAATCACATATGTCGGTGTGAATTAACTCGAGAGGAGTTGTGTCTCTTTGTATGGCATTAAATGGCGACTTTGTCATTTTTGCCTCAACACAAACTTCGCACCTATTAGTCGAGTCGGATTTAGTCATTTGGATTAAATCTTGTCTCGCTAATTTCTTAATGGTGTCGAGGTTTACATGTCCTAATCTATCATGCCATAAATTAGAACTTTCCGACAAGTAAACATAAGGAACACAACTTTTATTCATCGCACCTTGGCGGATCACAGTCATTACATTCATTTTTAAAATGCCCTCCTCGAGGTAACCCTTTCCAAGAAACAAACCATTCTTGGTTAGTACAAATTTGTCGGATTCGAATACTAATCTAAAACCGGCCTTACTAAGCAAAGCGCCGGACACCAAATTTTTACGGATGTCTGGAACATGCAGCACATCCAACAAGGTTACTTCTTTTCCGGAAATCATCTTCAAAATCACGTTTCCAATGCCTTGAACATCGGAGGTCGCAGAATTTCCCATGTAAAGCTTTCTTCCGGATATGGGAGTATAGGAGGAGAAACTTTCCTTGTTACCACAAATATGGCGGGTAGCACCGGTATCTATCCACCACGCTTTAGGGTTCTCTTCCAAATTTGCAACGTTGGCTTCAAAGACAACCACTGCAAAGTCTAGGTCCATGTGGTCAACATTGTTCACCTCTTTCTTCGGGAGACGACAATCCCTTGACAAGTGGCCCGGTTTGCCACAATTATAGCAAGACCCCTTGAACTTCTTAGAGGTCTTCTTCTTCCTTTTCTTAGCATTCCCGTCAGTTTCGGAATGCTTTCTCTTTGTGCCACTCGTGCTAGCCTCGGCGAGATTGACCTTAGCCTCCATCTTTCCTTTAAAAACTTTGGCCTCATTCATTCTATTGTTCTCTTCTATTTGAAGACGAACAACAATGTCTTCCAAGGACGTCTCCTTGCGTTTATGCTTGAGATAGTTCTTGAAATCCTTCCACGAAGGAGGCAGCTTTTCAATGATAGAAGCCACCTTAAATGGATCATTCATGATCATCCCCTCGGCATCAAGCCCATGTAGAATGATTTGGAACTCATCTACTTGAGGTGTTACCGATTTGGAATCGACCATCATAAAGTCAAGATACTTACCGACGACAAATTTCTTTGACCCGGCATCCTCGATCTTGTACTTCCTTTCCAAGGTGTCCCACAACGCCTTGGCTAACTCGACCGTACTATACACATTGTATAGTGCATCGTCAAGTCCATTCAAGATATAGTTTTTACAAAGAAAATTACCGTGAGCCCAAGCCTCCTTTGCCATTTGCCTTTGGGGGTCCGGATCACCTTTTTCTACCGCCGGAGGATCTTCCTTTAAGAAGCGGTGCAAGCTTAAGGTGGTCAAGTAGAAGAGCATCTTCTGTTGCCATCTCTTGAAATCCACACCAGTGAATTTCGCGGGTTTCTCACCATGACCGAGGTGATGAGTTGTAGGAGCGGGAGCAACATGGTTGAATGTAGTATCACCTTGCGAAGGAGGCGTCACATTCCCTTGACTAGATGAAGTGGTGTCTTTCTCGTTTGCCATCTTGATGATCTTGAAGAAGCGAAGAAATAACTCTTACGATTGTTGGAACTTGTGTATGGCTTCTTTAAGACTTAACAGAAAAACTGACGAGAAAAGTAACGGAGATTGAAAGAATAAAAGAAATCAAGTCGAGTCTTGTATTTGATACAATCTCCGTAAGAGTTATTTGTCCCGCACAGGTGCTTACGGTTGAATGACAAAACTCTCGTAAGATAAAACGACTTTTTATTAGTTATAAGGAGCACTCCAATATAACTAATCTACGAACAACACAATGTTTTGAAACTTTGGACTTGAACGGATTGAATGCAACAATATGCTATGATTTGAGTATGATAATCTATCTTACTAGAGGGTAGGAAGGGTAGAAATACAGTATATGTGAATTGAAATTCGGAGGGGAAGGTATATATATAGAGAGAGTCAAGGGGTTTGTGTCTTTTCCCACGAAGAGACACAACTTTCTGTTTGAAATAGTGCCTGTTCAGGATGCGCTCGCCGAGTCAAGGAACTCGCACGGCCGAGCACTGTGCCGCACGGGCCGAGTCAAGAGACTTGCACGGCCGTGCAAATCATACTGCTCGGCCGAGCAGGCATAAGCCTCGCCCGAGCAAACTTGTCCAGAGACTTTGGCCAATTTATGTGCTCTGCTCGGCCGAGTCAAGGACTCTGCTCGGCCGAGCACATCAAACAAAACTAAACACCCTTTAATTAACTCTCGTTAAGTTACAAAAGACCATTGTCATTAATTCTCATTCACCCTAAATGGTTTTGAGACATTAAATGAGTTTAATAATCTACAACAAATGTAGAATACATTTTGTAACTAGTTCCGTTAACACATAACGAACTTCCATTAGAAATCTAGGTCAACGTTAAGTCAAACTTAACTTTCCGTTACCCATTTCCAACAAAATGGATATCAAGTTGTTTGATCTCAATGATTGTTGCCGGGAAATGGTATGAATCTTGATTTAGTGACTTCAGAGTATTAGTCGGATCTGTTTAAAAATGAATGTCTGATTTTAATTTTTATTAAATAAATTATACATTTATTTTGATACATAAGTAATCATTCGTATTTTTGTAGTTTGTTTGCTAAAAACAAATATTTCCAAAATGCTTTTAATAGTGATCCTTCCACCTATCTCTAAGGCTCCGTTTGTTTCGGGGAAAATAACTTCCGGAAAATGATTTTCTGGAAAATGTTTTCCGGAAAAGAAAAATGTTTTCCGAAAATGTGGAAAACATTTTCCGGAAAATGAGGAAGATGTTTTTCTGGAAAACAACTTCCTTAGGAAAATGGGGAAAATGGGAAATTCCGGAAAATGAAGATGTTTTTCGGAAAATTATTATTATTATTATTACTATTATTTTAGTATTATTTTATTATTATTTTATTATTATTATTTTATTATTATTTTATTATTATTATTATTTTATTATTTTATTATTATTATTTTATTGTTATTATTATTATTATTATTATTATTATTATTATTATTATTATTATTATTATTATTATTATTATTATTATTATTATTATTATTATTATTATTATTATTATTATTATTTTATTATTTTATTCTTATTATTATTATTTTATTATTATTTTGTTATTATTATTATTATTTTATTTTTATTATTATTTTATTATTAATATTATTATTTTATTATTATTATTATTATTATTATTATTATTATTATTATTTTATTATTATTTTATTATTATTATTTTATTATTATTATTTTGTTGTTATTATTATTATTATTATTATTATTATTATTATTATTATTATTATTATTATTTTATTATTATTATTTTATTTTTATTATTATTTTATTATTAATATTATTATTATTTTATTATTTTATTTTTATTATTATTTTATTTTTAATATTATTATTTTTAATATTATTATTTTATTATTATTATTATTATTTTTTTATTATTCTATTATTATTTTATTATTATTTTGTTATTATTATTATTATTATTATTATTTTATTATTATTAGTTTATTATTATTATTTTTTTTATTATTATTATATTATTATTTTATTATTATTATTATTATTTTGTTATTATTATTATTATTATTTTATTATTATTTTATTATTATTATTATTATTATTATTATTATTATTAATATTATTATTATTATTATTATTAAAATATTATCCATCCACTTTTTTTACACCATTTTCTGGAAAACAACTTCCTTAGGAAAAATTCGAAAAACGTTTTCCTTAGAAACGGCGGAAAATGTTTTCCGAAAAACATTTTCTTCATTTTCCGGAAAACTACCAAACACCGGAAAATGGGAAAACGTTTTCCGGAAAACAAACATGTTTCGGGGAAAATGGGAAAAACGTTTTCCGAAAAATTACCAAACACCGGAAAATGGGGAAAACGTTTTCCGAAAAACGTTTTCCTCCCATTTTCTTGGAAACAAACGGGGCCTAAATGAATGAATGAATAAACTAAAAAAAAACTCATTGTAATATCATCCGTACATAATACCTGCATTTGTGACAATAACAACCAAACATCGCGTGTTACATAGAATAGAAAGCTTGGGATTACGTCAAATCTCTCTCTTTCTTTTTTTTTCTTTTTTTTTTAACGTATTTCGTCTCACCTTAAATCGGACTAATTTTTTTGGATAGGATGACTAAGAAAAAGTAAAGTGGGAAAGAGGTGTTATGAGTATCAAAAGTAAAATAGAATAGAGAATGAGGTGGAGTAATAGTAAAGTTGACAGTTCACGATTGTTTTTGTTAAGATCACAGTTAGGCTAAAACTCACATATCAATAAATGAGTTAATGGATGTTTAGTTTTCATACTCTACGGCAATATTTATTGTTTATCTTTACGCACTTTCAAAACTTAAGTTTCCTCTCCACAATATTCAAAACACAACTTCACACACAAACACACTCACTTTTACAACGCACACATTGTAAAATGCTTAAGTGCACAAAGCACCTGAAAAGAGATACTAATGAGAAACTATTTCAATCATGAGGAAACCTTCAAAATGTATTGTTATGCCCTATAAAGCATATCAGATAGCCTATCAAAATAAAAATAAAAAACAAGAAATTTGAATAAGTTTAGGAATATATCCAAATTGGTACTACTTCCTTTCGTCCCAAAATGAACGCTAAAACATCATTCATGACAAGGTAGTATTTATTATTATTATTATTTTGGGTAATGCCTAGAGCTTCAACAACAACGACAGTATATGTCAAGTTTTGACCAAAATAGAAAAAAAAACACAAATAGAAACAAATCAAAATAATAAATCCCAACACCATTCGGCATAAATAATTTTTTTCAGAAAGAAAAAAATAGAATGAACTACAAAGGATGGAGAGTGATGAGTTTTTAATTGATAAATTCAATTTCTGTCAAAATTGAACAATTTTAATCAAATGAGAATGAAATTTGGTGAAAAAAAGAAGTAGGGGAAAAAATGAAAGGTTAATTGCAGTTGTCTTGTTGTTACGTGTAAGGAATTTAGTCACCGGATGTTAGGGGAGGGGAAGGGTGGCCGGAGATGGAGAAGGGGTGGTGTAAGTACCCAAATTCGGATCGTCAAAATCCGTCAGAAAGTTAACCGAAATTCGTTAACTGGCCCGCTCCAGGTTAATCGGAACTCGTTAACTCCCCGTTGCCAAGCCAACGAGACGTCCCGGGACTGTCCCGAGCATCCCGACGTCGAAGCCTACTTAACACACGTCATCGCACGTAAAAGTACGGTTTTCCCTGAAAAACGCACTTTCCGGCACTTTCCGGGGGCGTTTCGGACATTTTTCGGACTGTTATTTAAAAAACGGACAAAATCGGGACCCGGGAACAAACTCCCACACATCTGGCGACTCACAGGGCACGTGGCAAGCATGCCACCTCCCTCTAGTCACCCTTCAATCAGAAATCAAGGCCAAAAGACTAAAATACCCCTGGTATATAGTCTAAGTCCGGCCGGACTCCCTCTGCAGACTTTCAGATATTGCCAGCAAGTCCCTCAAAATTCCAAAATACCACAAAACCCCCTGGATTTCTTGATAAGTACGGCCGGACTACTACTGAATTTTCACCTATAAATAGGAGGGCTGTCAAAGCCAAAGAGGAGGAACATTTTACACTCCAAAAATCACTCCACCCCACGGCCCTAACCAGTTTCACCCCCTCCCGAGCTCCTGTTTGTCTCAATTCGCGTGAAACTTCCATATTTCGATCAAATACGCCCCTCGCCACTCTGAAACACCGTTCAAAACCACTTTTCGTATCCCGTATACACCCCCGAGCCAAAGGAGTCGACCCTAGCCATAGGTATAACTCCCTCTCTCTAATCTCTCGTTTCGTCTCGGTTTACGCACCAGTCGCTACAACCGTTTCGAACAACATTATCGAAATGTAGACGCCTCCGTCTAACGGGGTCCGATACGTTTTAGCCCCTCGTTCCTCTTCTCTTCCCGTAAGAGAAGTAATCACGGGTTAAAACGGCATTCCGACCCCGTTCCGTTTACTTTTATGTCATTTACCATTCCGGATCGATCGATCCGTCGATCGTCATTTACTTTTCTGTCATTTACAACTCCGAGCCATTTTGGCTCGTCGATCGTCATTTACAATTTCGAGCCATTTTGGCTCGTCGATTGTCATTTACAATTTCGAGTCGTTTTGGCTCGTCGATCGTCATTTACGATTCCGGATCGTTTGATTCCGTCGATACCGCATTTAAATACTGTCATTTACAAAGTTCGACCCGTTTGGATCGTGATAGTATTTACTTTTCAAAGTCCGAGTCGCAACCCGATTCGTTGATCGCATGTCATTTAATACGCTTTTTCCCGTAAAAATCGTTAACAATGTAATGCCCGGTTCAAAACTGGAGTTCGTCCTTCGAACTCTCTTTCAAAACGCGCGAAATGACGTTTGGCATCCAAGCGCTCATCTTCAAACTAAAAGCCGCCATTTGACACTCGAAAATCATTTAATACGCTTTTTCCCGTAAAAATCGTTAACAATGACTCGCCCGGTTCAAAACCGGAGTTCGTCCTTCGAACTCTCTTTCAAAAAGCTCAAAATCGACGTTTGCCACGCAAACGCTCATTTCAAACTCAAAACCGACGTTTGCCACGCAAACGCTCATTTCCGTCTCACAAAAACGACGTTTGTCATTCAAACGCTCGCCTTTTCAAACAAAGTCACCAAATCAACGTTTGACATTCAAACCAAGATTAAGTTTGTCATTCAATCCCCCATTTCAAAACACACACACACACGCACACGTTTTCGAGAAAGGTAGAAAGACTCGTCATACGAGGCGTTTCGAGTGATCTCGTAATACTCTTCCCGAAACGTAATGTGACCTCCGAACCTAACAATCTCTGGTACTCAAAAAGCTTTTTACTCGTTTTTGCTACCAATAAAAATGATCCCCTATTTTCAAAGCATTTTCCTAAGTTTTTGCTATCAATAAAAACGATACCATTTTCACTAAAGCCGTTTCTCAACGTTTGGGCTCAAAATACAAAACCGCATGGCGACTCCTCATTCCTTCCCAAGAAGCGAGGTCTCAGACACCAACACCCCGCGAAAGACAATCGCGCTTTCGCCGCGCGCGAAATCCCGAGTAATTTCAGGTGGTTAGAGATGGTGAGTAACGGGAGGGGAGACGGGAGAGGGACGTGTGTTTGTGTGAGGGTACGAGTGTCTTTAAACTAGCGAGGGAATAGGTGTAATTTTGATTCTGTTGTCGGACTAGATGGTTAAATTCCAAAATCCTTTTATTAATTGTTATTTTGACTTGGGGTGAATGACCTATCGGTGATTTCCCCTTCTAAGAATACTAGCTAAGTCCACTATATTATTCTCCAACAAATCATTATCGCAAAACTAAAAAAAAACTAGTGGTTGCATTTATAAAAAAAAAAAAAGATTTAATGGCATTTATCGCAATGCTTTTTTATAAAAAAAAAAATGAGTAATTTATCGTATAAACCCTCAAACTTACCAATTACAAGCAATATTTCATCTAACCATATAATTCCTATCTTAATAACTACACTCTCCTTCTCATTTTACTAAGTTCACCCTTCTATCATTTTACTAAGTTCACCCTTTTTACCAATTTACTTTCTCTCCAACCACATTACCTTAGGTCACCACTTCCCATCTTCTCCGGTCAATAACTCTGGCAACTATCAACTACGGCGACTTTTTTTTTATTTTTTTTACTCTGGCGACCAAATAACTGAGAACTTAACTTATCAATAAGTTCTCAGTTGTCAACTAAACTAATAAAAACACGTCAACTCCGGCAACCACCAACTACGGCGACCAAACAATTGAGAACTTAACTTATCAGTAAGTTCTCAATTGAACACGATTAACTCCGGCGACCAAACATCTGAAAACTTAATTTATCAGTAAGTTATCAGTTGTCTCCACTAAGAACACGATCAACTCCGGTGATCAACAACTCCGGCGACCAAACAACTGAGAACTTATCACTAAGTTCTCTGTTGTTAACTAAACTACTAATAACACGATCAATTCTGGCGACCAAACAACTGAGAACTTAACTTATCAGTTAGTTCTCAGATGTCAACTAAACTATTAAGAACACGATTAACTTCGGTGACCACCAACTCTGGTGACAAAACAATTGAGAAATTAACTTATCAGTAAGTTTTTAGTTGTCTCCACTAAGAAAACGATCAACTCCGGCGATCACCAACTCTGGCGATCAAACAACTGAGAACTTATCAATAAGTTCTTGGTTGTCAACTAAATTAATAAGAACACGATCAACTCCAATGACCTTTCCGGCGATCAAACAACTTAGAACTTAACTTATCAGTAGGTTCTCATTTATCAACTAAACTACTAAGAACATGATCAACTCCGGCGATCAAACAACTGAGAACTTATCAGTAAGTTCTCAGTTGTCAACTAAACTACTAAGAACACGATCAACTCCGGCAACCAAACAACCGAGAACTTAACTTATTAGTAAGTTCTCAGTTGTCAACTAAACTACTAATAACGCAATCAACTCTGGTGATCAAACAACTGAGAACTTATCATTAAGTTCTCAGTTGTCAACTAAACAATTAAGAACACGATCAACTTCGGTGACCAAACAACTGAGAACTTAACTTATTAGTGAGTTTTCAGTTGTCAACTAAATTACTAATAACACGATCAACTCCGGCGACCAAATAACTAAGAATTGTTGTTCTCAGTTGTCAACCGAAAGGCAAACAACTCCGACGACCACTACGGCGACCAAACAACTGTAAAAATTTAAACTACTAGGAACATGACCAACTCCAGCGACTAACTCCGGTCGATGACCAATTATTGAGAACTTTCAAGTTGTTCTCAGTTGTATAATAGAGAAGTTCTCAATTATTCTTACTTGCCAACTACTAAGAACATGACCACTCATGTTACCATTCATCACAAAGTCCACAACACAAGGGGCGTTACAAATGGCAAGAAAAACATTATTCTGAAAATAGTGATGTTGAACCCATGATATTTGTATCCAAAGACAGCCTTTCAAGCACCACAAATTTTAATATTGAAAAAGTGCATACATTCATAACTAATATAATATCTGTTCCAGAATAAATGTCGCACTTTTTATTTTGATATGTCTCAAAATAAAAGTCATATTTCTAAATTAGGAAATAAACTAAGTGCAAATTTAATATTGTACAAGCTAGTAAGACACACTCTTTATCAATGTTGACAAGTCAAATGCGATATGTATTACAGGACAGAGGGAGTAGTTTATAGGGAAAAAAAAACAGTTCCAACACTTAATAATGGTGCATTATCAGGGTCATATACAAGTTGTGGAAACAATTAACAATGCCAAATCAAATGAACAAAACCAAAACCAATACTGATAAAGCTCACTCAAATCCCCAGCCTAGACTTAATGAAAAGTTGCATCACATAACCAGAAGGAGAAAAATTAGCTGTCGCAACATTCTGTACCAAAAGAAATTTAAAACAATGTCCCTAAAAAGTAGCATTAGTTGCAATAACTCGTACTACTGATTTAGCATATACTTTAAAAAAAAATTTTATATAGTCAATAAAGTCAAGTAGAGTGAATATTACAGAGGGTTCCAAATTTTGAAGTCCAACCAAACACTCGAACTGCCACCATAAACTTCATCTGAGAAGGGTGTCACTTTTGTAGATTTGGCCGGGTGGAGAGATCGCCGAAATTATAGATCTGTCCGAAACTATTTATGCTCCATGATGCTTGAAAACATTCAGATAAGAAGGTAGTGGTCGTGATAGAGGGGAGGGGATGGGTACAGAAGAAGGGAAATAGGGCTTGAGCAGAGAAAGATGGAGAAAGGAGGGGAGATGGTCGCCGGATTTGAGGAGGAGAAGGTGGCCGGAGATTTGGGTGACCGGGGGTGGGAGAAGTAATTTAGAGAGGGAAATTAGAGATAAAGAAAGGGAGAGGGTAGACGGTCGCCGGAGTTGGGGGAGATGGTCATCGGAAGTGAGTGAGGGAGGGATTCGCCGGAAGTGGGGTGACGGGAGAGATGGAGTAGCGAGGGAAACTTAGAGTGAGAAAGTGTGTGGGTGTGGGTGTGGGTGTGAGAGAGAGATATTGTGTGTGTTTTGTATGATAAGGTGGGGAAGGGGTGTAGATATTTCATTTAAAGAAATTGTAAATGTACCGGGGATTATATGGTTAATTTATTTTTGGAGTATGAATAGAAGGTAGAATTGATAATTCTATTTATTAGGATGTAGATTAGGTTATTTTCAGGGATTAGGACGTAATTTTCTCTTCTTTTTTAAAAAAATATTTTTTTAAATAAATATCGTATTTCAAAATAATAAAATAGTTTTAATGTAATTTTACTATAATACACATGAGTTTAAATAAATAGAAAATAATTTTAAGAATATTGACACTGACATTTACAACAAAACTTAGAGAGTACTCCCTCTGTCCATTATAAACGACACAAAAGCCCAATTTTGTTGTCTCATTACAAAAGACACGAGTACAAAAAGAAAAAAATTTAATATTTGTTTATTAATTAGACTCATTTGTCATACTCATATCTATTCACTTACTCTTTTCTACCCGCTTTCTCTCTCTTATCTCACTTTTTATATTTACTACATTTACTCTATTATACACTTTTTTTTTTAATTTTTGTGCAAAATTCATTATGTGTCGTTTATAATGGGATGGAGAGAGTAATCAATAAGAAATATATTTAATATTTATATCAAAATATAGTCAAAATCTTGTAAAAACGCGTTTTTTCTTAAGCTTATGAAAAACGGGTTTTAAAATTACCGTAAAACCCATCGCGCTCTGCCCCTTTCTTTGCGCAACTGCGCCTTCTTCTTGTACCACCGAGTCGCCGACCAGTTCCCATCTGAAATCCGGCCATCCCAAGCTTCGATCGTCTTCTCCGGCCATCCCAAGCTCCGATCGTCCTCCTATTTTTCTTTTCTCTGGCAACGGCAATAAAGAGTGGATCTCATGCTCAATTTACCCAAATTTCCAACCCAGGTAAGAACCCTAACCACATTGAGCAGTAGTAACAAAAGGATCTGAAATTGGGGCATATTTTTGAAGTAATTTTGACTTGAGAATAAAAGTGTAAGAACAATCTTTGGATTTGGGGATAAAACTTGTTTGTTGTGATGCATAACGAAGGTCGAATGTGGGATGAGCTGCGGTTATCATTCCTAATATATAATGGCAGCCACAATGAAGACAGTGAGGGATCGAGCGGGGATTTGGAAATCTCAGAGGGTTCTTTCCATAGTCAATGCTTGCTCAACAGAGAACATGATCATCTAAATGTATACATCCAACTTTAAGGTATTCTGCATTGCAGCATTGGTTGTAAAGTACAGCCAGTGTTAAGTTAAAAAAATGCCAGCGTTATGTTTAAAAAGTGCCAGTGATAGTGTAA
>JAFEMH010002237.1:0-27500 GCA_022495995.1 Adenophora triphylla var. japonica | reverse complement strand
ATCATTCTTCTCGGCTTCGAAAAATTCGTCCTCGAATTTGGATTTGCTCGTCCTCGAATTTGTAGCAGTGCATAAAGAACATGTAACACCATCTTTCTTTCAATCGGATTTGATATCAGGATATGACAAATCTCAAATCTTTGGCGAACCTTGAATTTGTTTACTTGGGTGATAACATCCATCCAATCAGCCCAAAACAATCGAATGAATTCATGGAGTAGCAAATTTTTTATATAGCTAGAAAAAAATGTCTTCGATTGAGGAATATCAAATGGATCATTAAATTGATGGGTACCAATTTTTTCATCATAGATCGGTCAAAAGAAATAAAATAGAGGTTGTGTAGTGGCTGTATTGGCTAAAGGCAAAACATTGTCAGATTGACAGATTTCGCAAGAACACTTATCATAAATTGGAGGTTTCGACCAATCGATGAGAAGATCAATAGTCGTAGATTCAATGAAAGGCCACGAAAAATCAAACATTTTTTTTTGAGAATATAAGGAGAACAAAAATTGATAAACGGATACCTCAATCGAAACGAGAATCCCTGGTTTTGGCTCTGATACCAAAATGATGCAGCGGAAGACTTGGATAGATATCAATACTAGTAGAATTTAATCAATACTAGTAATTGATCTTCAACACTCGTAGAATTTAATCGATACGGAGAGTCGGCATCCAAAAGGAATTTAATCACTTTTAGGAAATAAAGATTGATTACGGGTAGAAATTAATCAATGCGCGAATCAATCCTTCAACAGCAGTCGAAATTAATCAAGACTACAAGTTGAAACAAGAAAACACTCAATTTTTATTAATCATTCAACTGATTTTCGGAATTACACATAAACCTAATTTTATAGGACTCCTACGACTTGAAAAACAAGTCAAATACTTCTAAATTTAACCCTAATCTATATAGTAACCAAATAAACCTCTAAAACATTAAAACATTGACTAAATCTAATTCTAAACATGATATTATCACCTAATTAAATAAAATTCTGAAAATTACATTGAACTAAACTAATTCGTATCTTGATCTTCATCAACCACCATCAACCCATCGCCATCTCTATCACCATCAACCCATCGCCATCTCCACCACAATTCTCATAATCCTCAAATCCCAATTCATTAAACAGAAAGACCAAAAAAAAATGTTGAATCCATTACACCCAGAAACACAAATCAAAATGCAACAAATATTGAAGCAAATTTCACCACAATATTGAAAATCTAAACTATTGTCAATCAATCAGTAATTACCAGTGATAATTCCGATTAAGGCCTACACATCATCTTCTTAAATTCCTCGAAATTGACGCATCCATCTTCGTCAACGTCGACGGAGCTGATCATCTTCTTACAATCCTTCAACGAACACTTCTCTCCCAAGCTCTTCAAAACAGAGTGCAACTCCGCCAACCATCAGGCTTTGGCCTGGTGGCCAGAGCTCATGGCTTCCAACCTGGAGGTCATGGGTTCGATCCCCCCCCCAGAAGTTAAAGGGAAGGCTTTCTCTCCCTAGGATTTCCTAGGCGCTTCTGTGTGTGTGTGTGTGAGTGTGTGTGTGAGTAGTAGAAAAAAAAAGAGTGCAACTCCGCCGCAGAGATCACGCCGTTCTTATCCTTATCGTACAAATCAAAGGCCTCACGGAGCTCCTTGTATCCATTGACGGCATCGCCGCCGCTGTCAAACTCGGTGAACTCCTTCAGATCAATGAATCCGTCTCCGTCAGTATCAATTTCCGACATTGTACGCTTCAAGTCCTCCATCGACATGACGGTGCCTATGGCACGGAAAATAGATCCGAGCTCGGTTATGGAGATCTTACCGTCGCCATTGGCGTCGTACTTTCGGAAAACGTCCTCAACGTCTTCCTTATCTCCGACGGATATTGATCCATTCGGATTGATCGGAATTTTCGATTTTCGGGTCGTCTAATAAAATGGATTTGAAGAAATTCGTGACCGAGGAAAATGAATTTAGAGAATTAGGGGGTATTTTGGTCTTTTCAATGCAAAGTTAATTAAAATTTTAACGAGAATGACGAAAATACCCCTAACTAACTCACATGTTATGCTTTTCGTTATATTTTTAACGTTTCATCCATAAGTACACCTGATTGCAATAAAATGACAAACTCAATAACCAACTTGTTACAAATGCAAATTCGATAACCAATTGAAACATCTCGACAAACTCAGGTAACTAAAATGCAATTTGCCCAACGATAAATAGTGTTTTGGAATACTTTATGACCTCAACCGACGTGACATTCTTACCCATTTCACATTTGTGTCTTATTAATAAGCGTTCAATTCGGAGAGTTGAACTTTGAACCGGAAAGAAAAAGTACTCCCTCCGTCCCTAAAAGATTGTCCTGTCGTACATTTTGCAATTATTAAGGAAAAGCTTCACTTTCTTGTACCTTAGTAGATTTGCACTAACATTCATGTCTAAGTTTAGAAATGAAACATACTTTTTGGGACAAGTCAAAATGGCAAATGGGACAATCTTTAAGGGACGGAGGGAGTATTATTTAAGTTAAAATAGTAAACTTATTATTCTAATTTAATAGTGACTATAAAAGTTGATTATAACTAGCTGATAATATTAATTAATATATTATTTTTTGTATTATTAATTTAAAAATAGTAAAAAAAAATATCCAAAATGAATGGCTACATAACGTTAAATATGAGTAGAAATATTTAAATTCTAAAATGTAAATAATACTACATGAATAATATTAAGTGTTTAAAATCACAACATTATGGTACAAATATGATAACACTTTTTGTTTTTGGGTTTAAAATATATTGTTGTAGATCTATATATAATACATATAAAAATATAAAATATTTAATCATTGAGTCATTTGAAATTGGGTTAGTAATAAGATGATATAATATGTTATTTTATAAAATAACAACTTTTCAAAATATTTGGCAAAATGGTCAATTTCTTAAAACTCGCTATTAGAATTAGCGAGTTTTTGAAGTTCTCGCTTAAACTCGCTACTTCCACTAGCGAGTTTATATTTTTGAAATGTCTTTTTGTATTTTATGTGATTAATTTTGAGAAATTAATGGATTTTAATAAATATAAACTCGTTACTCAAAATAGCGAGTTTAAGTTAATTTGATAACATTATTTGCTTAAATCGTTTTTATAATAACCTAAATTAGTCAGTGAATAGCGAGTTTAACCAAGTTAAATTCGTTAGTCTCATTAGCGAGTTTACTGTTTTATTCCAACATAAGAAATTCAGTTCACATCCCAACTTTTTAACAAAGTTCTACCATATGACAAACACATTTAATTTGTACCGAGCACATTTCAACACCTTCGACAAACAAACACATTCAACAACACGTAAATAAAATAAAATATGATTAAATTATCACAACCCGGCCACATAGAAAATGTCTCAAATGTTCATTTAAGGATCATTTTTTCCTTACACTTGTATGTTTTTTTTTAGCTACAAAATTCCCCTCAACTTGCGTAACACACTCACACTATGTATCGTGGCCCGATGTGCTATTAGGTGATTGAGCAAATGATAAATGAGTAGGATCTTCATACGTAACCTCACCTTGTGCCCTCGTCGCTGTCTGAGTCTCAGGATGTGATTGAGTCTCGATATGTGTAAGTATCTGTGACTATGACAGAGTCTTGGGATGTGCATATATTTGTAAGGGAGTATGAGGAGGTGCATTTGTCTAAGTCTCTACCCGAGCTTCCTACTCCTACTCCAGTTGTCGCTCTTGGTCCTCCTCTTACTCATCCATTAAGTGTTGACCAGGTTGCCTCTGTGGCAATCCCTGCACGTGACGACATTGAGGTCGAGGTTGTCTGTGTTGAACCGCCTGGATGCGATCAATTGGTGCTGGGGATGCTCGAGCATTAAGTATGTCATATATGTGTAAAAGAAGATATAATGAGATGGCGCGTTTGAAGCCTAGAGTTATTCACCTCCAACTTCTAGGCGATGCTTCCCTTGTTAATTTCATGCAGGCGTTGCAAGTTTTGCACCTATTAACATCAACAGGGCAAGATTGTTACTAACTTATTATTACAATCAATAAACCCTAATATTAAAAAGTTTTTACAATCATATTCACTTACCAAACCCTCGAAGACACTGGCATGTGATCTGACTCTATATCCTCTAAATGGATCGCGTTCAAAATTTATGAACGTGTGATATTTTGAACCATATCATGTATGAATGGGCGTAATCCATCACCTCTTCACCCAATACACCATTAACCACGCTATGAACTCGTGTATTCCATAATGATATGTACTCACCATATTTTGAATACCAAGCCACATGTCATATACCTCGGCGGTAAATACTATGCAAATCTTCTTATGTGTCAATAGCGAGAAATCTACTATAATTATTGGTGTCGGGCAAAGTCCAAGTACAAATTTCCTGATAAAGAAAGGCCAAAGAAGTACTGCCCCAACTATATTCATGTTCTCAATATGTTTAAGTAGTGAGAGATACATCAGCTTCACCTTATTACAAGTGCGATCATGCATCACAATCGACCTAGGGGCTGCCAATATGTACGCACGTGTATACCTATTGACCATATCCCGTGTCGTATTTTCTGGAAGATTACCAAAATTGGGAAACTGACGTAGAAGCCACATAAGCTTCAATAACCCTGCTTCCATCTTACTCTCGGGCGGTATAACACATAACAACTCCTCACATAAGTTGCACGAACCCTGAAGCAACCTCGTGGTGTCAGAACTATAAACATGAAGCCCATCAATCTGTAACTCTGACAATAGACGTGTCCATTTTATAAATCGAACGGTCAACCGGGCGGTTTTAAACCGGTCAAAACCGGCCAACGTCGGTTAACCGGAACAGGCTAACCAAAACCGCTAAATGGCCGGTTCGATTAAGGTTGGGAATTTTGAAAAACCGGTCAATCGCCGTTTAACCACCAGTTTTTGACTTGCTCGGCCGAGTCATATGAGTTGCTCGGCCGAGCAGAACCTTCCAGTGTGTTAATTTCCAATAACGGTCATGCTCAGCCGGGTCATATGAGTTGCTCGGCCGAGCATAACGCCAGAACATGTTCCAACGGCTACTTTTTCAAAAACTAGCCGTTATGTTCGTCAGAACTTTAACTTGGGCAGTCAAAAATTAAAAAAAATATTTTTTTTTGCCTAATTTACTAACTATAAATATCACCTCCCTCCTCCCATTTTATTTCCACATTATTTCTCTCTACTCTTTCTCTTCTAATCTCAAATATTCACATACACTCTCACCCTCATCCAATTTTCAGTTAAATATTGTCCCATTTTCAGTTAGTTTTCTAACGAAATTAGTGCTTTTCTCCATTTTCATCCATTTTTAAGCTCCGTTTTGTTTCCAAACTTCATTTTCTCTTACACAAATGGCTGAAAATCAAAGAAGAAGCAATTTAGGCAAGTCCGTTGTTGGTTCTTCCTCCCCCAACGATGATTTTGATCATCAAAATCCAAATATTCAACAAAATGAGGAAGAAGAACAAGTTGAAATTGAAAGTGGTAATGCTAGGAGTGGTAGGGGCAGCCGAGCTAGGGGAGGTGGTCGGGGTCGGGGACAACGACAATCCCCTAGAGAAAGAGAGCCGCAATCCGATACCTTCGCCATCCATTTCACCAAAAGAAAAATTACTGTCGAGGATGATTATAATTTTCGAGCATGTTGCAACTATTGTAATGCCACTTACGCATTCAAAAGAGGCGGAGGGCATGGGACGCTCAACGGGCATTTGGCGGCAAAACATCCCGAGAAACTTGACATTTCTGCTTCGCAAACTCAATTACAATTTCAACAACGTAGTTCGGGTTCGGGTGCACAAGGTTCGTCTTCCCCTTCTTTCGTCCTTTTTAAATTTGACAAGTGGGTTTATAGGGATGAACTAGCCAAATTTATTTGCGTTAAAGGCCTTCCTTTTAATTTTGCGGATTGTGATTTTTATGAAAATTTTGCTCGCCTTTCTTTGAACCCCGCCGCCACGAGAGTACCACGTACGAATCTCATACGTGATATTACTAGAGTGGTTGAAAGATATAAAAAAGATTTAATTGGTGTTTTATCAAAATTAGAAAATAATGTTTCAATTTGTGCCGATGGTTGGAGTGATCATTGGCAAAGAAATACTTATTTGGGCGTTACTTGTCATTGGATAGATAATTCATGGAAAATCCAAAAAAGATTAATTGCTTACAAAGATTTTGAGCCACCTCATTCTGCGGAAAATATTTGTGCAAACTTGCTTGAGATTTTTCTTGAATATGGTATTTTAAATAAAATATTTACTATTTCATTTGACAACGCAAGTGCTAATACGGCTAGTTTGCCAGATTTAATTACCGTTTGTCAACCCTCACTTGGGGGTAAGTTTTTTCATATTAGATGTTTATGTCATATAATTAATTTATGTGTTAGAGATGGTTTATATGTATTAGAAACTAATGTTAAGCCAATTAGACGAGCTCTTCAATTTATTTCAAAAAAAAAATTCTAATACAAAAAAATGGATAAGGTTTTTAAGAAGTAAAAATGTGTCGGACAAATATTTTACTTACGATGTTCCAACTAGGTGGAATTCCACCTATAAAATGTTAAGCGATGATTTTGCTTATAAAGATCTCCTAACGCAATTTTTTATGTCAATTGGCTATCATGAACCTCTATTTACTTATCATTGGAATGCATGCATTAATTTATGTGAATTGTTAAAGATTTTTAATAGAGGCTTTGACCAATAAGTCTCTTAGATAAATGAAAAAGATCAATAAAACCACACATTTTCAAAACATACCAATAAGTCCCTAAAATTTCGCTGGACCAAAATGCCCCTCGCCACACGCCACATACACGCGTGACACGCAGCACTTGCTCTCTCTCTCTCTCTCTCTTTACGTTACTTTCTCTATCTCTCTCTTTACTTTTTTCTTCTTCTCCTTTCTTTCTCTCTCCTTTTCTCTCTCTTCCTTTTTTTTCTCTTAAATTTTTAAAATGCAATATCTCAAAATCTAAAAGTCGAAAAAATTATCCGAAATCACTGTTTTAATCGCATCGCCAAGACGAATCAAACAAGTTTACTCATCATATATTTCAAATTTTATAAATAAAATAAAATTATTTTTCAACAACTGTGAAATAGACCTCACTGTTGTTCTATAAAAGAATGACATAAAAACAGTGAAATCTATCACACAGTTATGCCCAATAACTGAGAAAGTGACCTCAACAATCATAACTGAGAAATTGACCTCACAGTTGTGCACAAACAATCATAACTGAGAAATTGACCTCACAGTTGTGCAAAAACAATCATCAACAACTGATAAATAACGGGTAAACCATTTCACATTCATAAATAAATGTGAAACTGACCTCACAGTTTTAGAAGTGTGAAAAACATTTCACACTTATTCACATCTCAACCAACAACTGTGAAATAGACCTCACTGTTGTGCACAAACAATCATAATAACTGAGAAATTGACCTCACAGTTGTGCAAAAACAATCATCAACAACTGATAAATAACGGGTAAACCATTTCACATTCATAAATAAATGTGAAACTGACCTCACAGTTTTAGAAGTGTGAAAAATATTTCACAGTTATTCACATCACAACCAACAACTGTGAAATAGATCTCACTGTTGTTCTATAAAAAATGACATAAAAACAGAGAAATCTATCACACAGTTATGTACAATAACTGAGAAAGTGACCTCAATAATCATAAATTAGAAATTGACCTCACAGTTGTGCACAAACATTCATGAATAACAGATAAATAATGGGTAAACCAAACATACTAACTACCAAATTAACTATGAAATTGACCTCACATTTCTCAGTTTAGAAAGGTCAAAAACCAAACAATTTCACATTCATAAATAAATGTGAAACTGACCTCACAGTTTTAGAAGTGAGAAAAATATTTCACAGTTTTAGAAGCCAAGGAGTAAAGTACACAAATCAAAAGCATTCTTGCATTACACAGTTATTTAATAGCTTGGTTTATTTTGGACATAACTCTGTCTGCAGCAAGATCAATAGTTGTTTGGGGGAAACGCCCATAGACAGTATCTCCTTTTTCAATAGCTTGGTTTATTTTGGACATAACTCCATCCACATCAAGCAAGACCTCCTCTTCTGTTGGAGCAGGCCTAATTGGTTTTGAAAGAAAAAGATGTAGATCCAATAAATGGGGCGTATCATCAGCCGTGACAAAAGAAAATGCAAGCCGGTTCGGCCATTCCTCGCGACCCTCCCTACTCGATGGACAAAAAGTTTAGGTTTAAGAGGAAGTCCCGGTTGATAACATTGTCAAGTAGTGGGATGTCAATTCCCGAGCCGCAATATCCGTCACAATAAGCAACAGATTGTCTTCCTTCTACGAAATCTCATTACATTCATCTCGCGAGCATCTTGATCCATTTCACCGTAGCATACAGAAGGCTCAATCCCCTCTTCTCTAATTAGAATGCTAAGGAATTCAACGTGATGTTTTGTAGAAACAAAACACAAAGTCTGCTCATCAGAGCGGATATGTTCCCTAAGAAAATACAATAGTGCAGCGAGTTTTCCTTCTTGTCTTAAGGTGAAAAAAGCAAGCTTCAAATCTGGACTAATCTTGGTCTCTAAATCCCAGTCAGAATCCGAAAAACAACAGTAACAACGATAGTGAAACAGATCTCATCCCCTTGGCTAGCTTTGCACTACGCCACAACATCTCGAACCCCCATTTCGATTCAGCAAACAACAATTACTGGCGCCAGTGTCCAATTCACTTGGAAATAAACACAAATCAATCTGATTACAGCCAATAGAAGCAAGTAAGCAGCTTTCAAGATATTCAAATTGTAATTGATTTTGATACCCATCTCTGTCCCATTCTAATTTTTTTTTAATTTACCAGCCATGTGACTCCACCTTCCATCTAAATTCGATATTTCTATACGCACGCAAAAACACACATATAAAAGGCATATTCGATATTTCCAAGTAATTTTACCTGATTGATTCTTTCGATCTGTTTTGATTTTTGTGTAGAGTGATGATGTAGCGGAGCTCGAATGGCTTTCGACATTTGTGGACGACTCCTTCTCCGATTATCCGCATAACAACGTCGCTGGAACCATAAACGGAGCCGACTGAAGTCAACCAACACTACAGAGAGAGAGAGAAGAGAAATTGCGGAAAGAGAGAGAAAGAGAATGGGTGTAAGGGTATCTTTCTCAGAACATCAATCAACAACCTGTGATGATGTGTCGCCATTTCGCGGGAAAAAATTCGATTTTTCGCGTTTCTTTGAAAAAAACCAAATAAAACCCGGGAAAAAGAACGGAGTCGCCACGCCATTTTTGTTTTAAGGGCCAAAACTTTGAAAAATGCCCGAGATCAGAAATTTGGGTTCGGAGGTCATGTTACACGCCGGGAAGGACGTTAGTGTGCACCCGGAATGCCTCGTAAAACGAGTCTTCCAAGCTGAAAATCATTTGTGTGTGTGTGTGTGTGTGTGTTTTGGCCAAAATAATTTGAAACTCAGAAAAGTAAAAATTGGGATATCCTTTTAAGATTTTAAACTGATCCCATGATTTTTTGGAAGATTTTTGGATTGAGATTTGGTACTCAAAAGACCTTTTGAAGTTGAGAACCACTTCTGCCAGAATGAAAAAGGCAGTGGACCTTTGATTTTGAAATGGATTCAAGGGTCTTAAAAATTCATAATATGGATAAACTCAGAGAATGAAAGTTGTTTCAGACACCTTAAATAAGATTTGTGCGAAGGAATTTTCCATTTTGGAGAAGATTTGAGGGGTCAAAACCTTCTGGAAACCTCAGATATGAGATCTGGATTCCCAGAAGCTGATGAACTAGCCTCTGAAAGAAAATTTGAAAAGAGGAGTTTTACTCACCCAAAAAATAAAGTAAAAATATGTCTGGAAAGATCTGGATGTTGGCTACAAAAAGAATTTTGTAGTCAACACCAAATTCCAAGTTCATCTGTGTCCAAAAAATTAGACCATGGACTGAGGTCTGAGAAAATTGCTACTGGACAGCAACTTCTCAAGAAAGAAAATATGATTTTAAGGGGGGGGGGTTTTGCATCCATGCTTGTCCCCATTTCCCTAGGTTTTGGTTAGTGATCACTTGACATTTTAGTGGTGAATCAACTATACCAAACCATCCTTGGGGTACATTAGGACTAAGCACTTCATTTGCTTGGGAAGGGGAATTTTATCCTTTGAAAATGAGATTTGATGCTTGAAAATGGTTTTTAGGGTTTTGAAAATGCATTTGCAAGAAAACAAGAACACATTAAAGAAAATGTTGATCCTTGTAGAAGATCATCCATGGAGATGGACTTCCATGGTGATCTTCTTGGATCTTTAAGACAAGAAGAAGAATGAACTACATTTTGTAGTTTGAAGATGCATGCATGGATGAGAGATTTAGGGTAAGAAGAGGGAGGTTATACCTATCTTCCTTGCAGTTTGAGCTTTGGCTTGAATATATGAGTGTTCAAGGCTTGAATGTGTTTAGGGTTTGAATTTGAGAGTGAGTGTGAGTTGGGAAAGATTCAAGAGAAAATGGTGACAATTCAAGTGAATTCTCACTGTTTTCTCTCTATATTTCGCCAGAGGTTCAGTGCAAATTGTGTTGTGGCTCTTTATTTTTGTGACTGGAGGGCTCAATTTATAGCCCTCTGAATTTTACAAAGATGTCCGCGCGGATGGTATTGGTGGCGTGCACTGTTCATTAAATGCAGCTCCAGGCTTTGGACAAGAGAATATTTCTTTTGAAAATTCAAATTAACGGCCGGTTTATGTTTCCAGCCATTTCTATTTTTGGTTTTCTTCCTTTGTTTTGCTTTTTAAGATTCTTTTTGAGGTTTAACCTTAAATAACAATGCCCATTTTACCCTCACTTTGTTAGAAATGTTAGGATTGTTAGGAATTGTTAGAAATGTTATAACTTTCGTTAATTTTCTAACGAAAATTCTAACAAGCTCAAATTGGAGCACTTACAGTAGCCCCTCGGCGACGGCGCTTTCGAAGGAAGCGGGGTCGTCGATAAGAGTAAGGCTCCATATTTGGCGGGATGATCGAGTGATCGGGTGGCTGAACCTAGCGATAGGCTACCTACGTATCCCGAATGGGAATCAAGCCGGCCGTAGTTCGGGTCTTTGACCCTGGAGATGATGGCGTTTTAGGTGCCTCGAACACGATGAGCGAGTTACGGTTGGTTCTTTGGAAAGAAGCTTCTGCTGGGGGTAAGAGATGACCATTTTCGGTCGATGGCTATCCGCTCTGCTGGGGATGGAATGACCATTTTCGGTCTGGCTATTTGGGGATGATTGCGATTTATCGCTTTCCTAGTGATAGCGTCGTAGGTGCCTCGAACCTTGATGATGGCGTTTTAGGTGCCTCGAACCTTGGAGATGGCGTTTTAGGTGCCTCGAACCTTGGAGATGGCGTTTTAGGTGCCTCAAACCTTGGAGATGGCATTTTAGGTGCCTCGAACCTTGAAGATGGCTTTTTAGGTGCCTCGGACCTTGATGATGATGGCTTTTTAGGTGCCTCGGACCTTAATTTGAAATGGCCTTTCGGTGGACTTCGTCTGCTGCCGAAGGAGAGGGTGACCGTTTTGGTCGAGGGGCTGGACCTAATGATAGGCTACCTACGTATCCCTAGTGGGAATCAAGCCCTTTCGTAGTTCGAGTTTTTCTCGAAATTTCGTTGGCTTTTGGGATTCCGTTAACTTTCTTTGGGGATTTTGTTAGCCTTTCTTTGGGAAAATCGAGACGTATTCGTGCAGGAAATCGGTCTTACGTTTGGCTAGGGGTATGATTTTGATGAAAGATACGGGATCTCGTTATCTTTCTCGGGGAGATCGGTCTTACGTTTGGCTTGCCGGGAATGATTTGGATGAAAGATACGGGATTCCGTGATCTTTCTCGGGAGATCGGACTTACGTTTGGCTGCTTAGGTTGATGATTTTGATGAAAGATACGGGATCTCGTTATCTTTCTCGTGGAAATCGGTCTTACGTTTGACTGCCGGGAGTAATTTTGATGAAAGATACGGGATCTCGTTATCTTTCTCGGGGAGATCGGTCTTACGTTTGACTGCCGGGGGAGATTTTGATGAAAGATACGGGATCTCGTTATCTTTCTCGGGGAAATCGGTCTTACGTTTGATTGTCGGGGGTAATTTTGATGAAAGATACGGGATTCCGTTATCTTTCTCGGGGAGATCGGTCTTACGTTTGACTGCCGGGGAATGATTTTGATGAAAGATACGGGATCTCGTTATCTTTCTCAGGGAGATCGGACTTACGTTTGACTGCCGGTTGATGATTTTGATGAAAGATACGGGATCTCGTTATCTTTCTCGGGGAAATCGGTCTTACGTTTGACTGCCGGGGGTAATTTCGATGAAAGATACGGGATCTCGTTATCTTTCTCGGGAAATCGGTCTTACGTTTGGCTAGTTTGATGATTTTGATGAAAGATACGGGATCTCGTTATCTTTCTCGGGGAAATCGGTCTTACGTTTGACTGCCGTTTGGTAATTTTGATGAAATATACGGGATCTCGTTATCTTTCTCGGGAAAATCGGTCTTACGTTTGGCTAGGGGTAATTTTGATGAAAGATACGGGATCTCGTTATCTTTCTCGGGGAGATCGGTCTTACGTTTGGCTAGGGGTAATTTTGATGAAAGATACGGGATTACGTTATCTTTCTCGGGAGATCGGTCTTACGTTTGTTGCCGTGGGGAGATTTTGATGAAAGATACGGGATCTCGTTATCTTTCTCGGGAAATCGGTCTTACGTTTGGCTAGGGGTAATTTTGATGAAAGATACGGGATCTAGTTATCTTTCTCGGGGAGATCGGTCTTACGTTTGGCTAGGGGGTAATTTTGATGAAAGATACGGGATTAGTTATCTTTCTCGGGGAGATCGGTCTTACGTTTGGTCGGGGAATGATTTTGATGAAAGATACGGGATCTCGTTATCTTTCTCGGGAAATCGGACTTACGTTTGGCTGCCGGGAATGATTTTCTTGACAAGGGTGACTTTGGTTAACTTTGGTTAACTCTGTCAAGTTGGGGACTAAGCTGAGTCCCAGTTTTTAAAGGGCAAAAGGGTCATTTTGACCACGACAATCCTATCCGCGCGGATAGGAGCGTGTTCAGGGTTTTAAATGAGGGCCGCCCTTCCTCTTCCCATTCGGTTTTACGAAATTATGAGAGCGAGAGAGAGAAAGCGCAAAATCCGCCATTGTTGGGCAAAAAGCTTGAAATCTTCCGATTTTCTTCGATTTTCGAGCAATGGAACACGGGAAGGCATTTTTCAAGGCCAAGGGCGTGGCCGGTGGCGGAGAGACGATTGGAGCTCGTCGAATGAGGAGGCACTATACTCTTTCGCAATCGGTGCGGAGGAGCCCTACCCGATGCTTGGCAACATTGGGCTTCTGATCCGAGTCTCCGAACGGTATACTTCGAATCTTTTCATTCCCTTTGTTGATTTCTTGCTTGAGATTGAATTTTGGGTGATTTTTGAATTTTTTTTTTTTGAAAATTCGAATGATTGATGTTCTTGGCTTTGAATCTTGATTTTGATGCTTTGCATGTTGTAATGAGTATATGAGTAACCCAAAATGTGCATTTTGCTTGGGAAAAAGAATTGGCATTTTCGCCATTTTTTTTTTAGTATCCGAAAATTATGAATGAAACTTGTGATTTTTCTTTTTGAAATTTGAATATTGATTTTTGATGATATGCATGTTGCAATGAATTTGTTGGTGTTCCAAAATGTGCATTTTGCTTGAGAAAAGAATTGGCATTTTGCCAACATGAGATGATGATATGAATGTATGATTTTTGATTGATTTTTTTTTTGAAAAGTGGGACGGATTTTTCCTCCCGTAGGAATGCATTTTTTTTTTGATGAATGCATGTATGCATGGCTTATGAAAAATGGAACGGAGTTTTTGCTTCCGTAGGATGTATGAATGTAGGATTTTTTTTTTTTGAGATGATGAATGATATGCGTGCATGCGTAGGAACTTTTTTTTTTTTTTTAAAAAAAAAAAATGGGACGGAGTTTTTACTTCCGTAGGAATGCATCTTTTTTTTTTGATGAATGCATTGGGATTTGCTGAAAATTGTCTTTTTGTGCGAGAAAAATGGGGCTATGCTCATTGTATGCTGTCATGCTGTCGAATTTTCTTTGAAATTTCATGATGCATATGTATGCTTTGTTGTTTTTTTTTTTTTTGTGCAAATGCAAATGCAATTTTTTTTTTTTTGACATTTTCTCTCTTTTTTTTTATCGCAGGGTGGAAACAACTACGTTACGGAGCAGCTGAACAAGATGAAGACTCGAGGATCGGTGGAGTCTGTAGTTGACTTGTGGGACCGGCTTCCGAATGCGGGCCGAGGAGCTTTGCCGAGTCCGAGACAGATTGTTGTTGAGACCGGGCTTTGGGAGTTTGTTGAGTGCTTGAGGGGGTGGTCAAGTTCCCTAAGAGCAAGGGCACGATGTTCGCTTTAGCGCGGCTTGGTGGGATGCGACCCACACGTTTCACTTCTTCGGGGCGAGGCTACGGTTACGCCTTACCCGACTATGCTTTGCGATCACGGGTTTGTCCTTCAATGGGCGCGGCATTGAGTGGCGGGGCGGCTACGGTGATGCGGATCTGCGAGCTCTTCTCGGATTTTCCCTATTCCCAAAAGGGGATGGGGATGGAGTATGCGGTGGTCTACGGGAAGATTGTGGAGACCATTGTGAGTTACGAGGTGGGGAGGAGAGGATAGGCGCCGTCAGTTGCCGGGAGGCCTTCTTGTGGTTTGCTTTTTCGAGCACCCTCTTTGGGCATCTTGAGGACGGCGGTCTTTGCCTTCTTGAGGTCCTTGGAGGACATGGAGATGGCTGGAGATGTCTCGTGGGGAGAGGCGAGGTGGCGAGCTTTACTTTGCTCTCGATAGGTACGGCGGAAGGCTGTGAGCTCCTTGTCTTGCTTTGAGTTTGCCACGGAGGTATAAGCTCTCTTTTTGCTTTCCCCTCCTTCTCTTTTTTGAGCACACACTTTTCTTTTGCCTTTGGATTGATTTGATTTTTACCTTTCGCGGTATGGGCGTTGGAGTTTTCCACGTCACGATGTGGCGGCGGCCGGCGGAGTACGTCGGGCGTATCCGGCCATGCATTCTTGGTCCAAGCATGCCGGGAGAAGATAAGCTCCGGGGCGTACGACTCTCAGTACGCGGATTGCCTTCCTTTGACGGAGGGTGAGACGGATGAGAGGATGATATTCTATCCACAGGATCGCTTCGAGGTGGCGCGGTGAAGGCGGCGAGATTTGGAGCTGTGCGGCGGAGGATTACGAGAGGTCGACCTGCGATGCCTATTATGCGGGAGAGAGGGTGACGCGCCGGCATGGCGTGAATCGCCTTTGAGGACACCGGTGGAGCCTCCCGCCGATATGATGCACCCGAGTGACGGATGCGCGTGACTGGGATGATTACCGAGCCGGCCGACACTTCTCGGCATTTGTGGCGATTGAGCCGTACCCGTATTTGTCTTGAGGAGGCGAGGATGCCTCGGGTTACGGATAGAGAGGGGCTTGGGATCACGCGGTACCCTCGGACGGATTTTTCATATATCCCGGGATGGGGTCCGATTGAGGGTGCGAGATCCCTCGGCTGAGCGGCTTCCACGAGCTTTCCGGCCTCGTCAGGGTATGAAGGTATGGCTTCACCTTTTCCCCCTTTTTTTTTTGCTTTTGTCTTTTCTTTTCTTTCCTGTCATCATTTTTTCGCTTCAAGCTTTTTGACGCTTTTGCTTTTGTGCGGTTTTCGGAGGTGGTCGTCGAGAAGGCGCGAAGCAAGTGATCGGAGCTAAGAGATTCATCGGGAGGATGGTCGCTTGCGGGGCTCCTCGAGCTAGAGCGGCGACCACGGCCGGCGCACATCGGGCGGGAGGCTTCCTATTCGTTCGAGACTTCTTCGAGACTCCTCTGTCTCCTCTCATTGATCCCGCGCGGTCTTGCCCTCGGATCACGTCATTCTCGGGGATCCACACGGGCGAGGACACGTCTGGCGGCATGGTGGGTCGTCTTCGTACGTCCGGGAGTCCGACGCCTTCACCTTCGGATATGATTTTTTCGCGAGATCTCGGCTTGCCCTATCGGAGCGTGCCGGTTGGTCTGACGAGCCTCTTTACGGAGACGAGGACGATTACGAGCCCGAGATTTTCGGGGCTCTGAGGAGAGCGGGCCCGAGTCGCAAGAGGGCCGGGGACGGGCGTCGGGCGCTAGGGATTACGATTGATTACCCCACGATTTTTTTTTAGGCGATTTTACGAGATTTTGAGATTTATTGGTAGGGATTGAGATTTGTACGGCTTATGCACATTTTTTTTTGCTCTTTTCTCTTTTCTCTTTTTTTGGATGTAATAATTTAGGATTATTGATGTTTGTTTGTTTTTTTTTTTTTTTTGCACACTCTTCTTTTTTTTTTTGGAATGTAATAATTTAGGATTTTATTTTATGAATGCAATGCGGTATGAATGCGGTGTTGCATGAGCCTTGGTTTTTTTTTTGGCAAGGGTGTTAGGTGTTTGGTATATGGTGGTTTGGGGAGGTTTTTGCACGAGGTTTCGAGCAACAGGGACGGAATATTCCTCTTTTGGTGTAGCGGCTTGGGCTGTTGCGAGATTTTACGATGAATGACAATCATGTCCGCGCGGAGGAGTCTGCATACGACATTGTCCTTTAATTTTGCTTCGAGATCTGGTCTCACTTTATTTCAAATTCAAATATCCTCTTCAACCTCCAGTCAAAACAGCCATTTTCGGGAGAAAGAGAGAAAAACCATGGAAAACCTTAGAAAAGCTCCATCAAAATTGTCCCAAGAATCCCAAATGTCATTCTTCAACAAGTTCAAGGATTGGTCGGGAGATCATGCATGAGAGGAGGTCCTTCTTTGAAGAAAGGTACAAGGTGAAGTGCTTATGGTCTCTCAAGGAATTGATTCGGATTATGAGCTTTTGAGGGCTTCTTCCTCATTTTGGGACACTAGAAGGCATGTCTTTTGCCTTTCCTTCAACGAGATTGTTCCATTGTGGAAGAATTTCGGGCCTTGCTTGGTGGTCGGAGGTGGAAGAGATAGCGGTTCCTTTGCCGGAGGGGCTTCTTTTGTTGACGGTGTGCGTCCTCCTTCATCTTTCCCGGAGGAAGCGCAAGGTATGATCCGTGGTCCCGATCATTTTGATATTTCCGGCCTTCCCGATAGGTTTAGGGGCCTAGGCTTGGTGGATGATGCCTATTGGGATGCCTTTGCACTTTGTATGTTTGGCACCTGTTCATGGTCTATTCCTTTGGGATTTGCCATCGGTCTTTCTTGGATGTTGTCGTTCATTTGTCGCACAGGCGAGAGATGTCGTTCCTTTGATTTTGGGAGAGACTTTTCATGCTCTCGATAGGCGCTGGGAAGCGGTATATGCGCGGGGGCGGCCCGTTCCTCTTGACCACAGTGGGCGATGGAGCGTTTGGGGATTCTTCGGGAAACTCCCGACATGATCAAGCCTTGGACATTTGCCGGGGAGGGGGTTCTTGTGGATTTCGATGATCGGGGCTCGTGGGAGCGTTGGATGGGCTGGTCTCCGGACGAGAGGATATCAGATGGTCGGTGCCTTGTTGGCGGGTGGAGACTCGCGAGTGCTTCGGGACGGGTCTCATGTGGTTATGCTTAGGGGCTTTCTCGGTCCGGCTTCTATATTCCGTCTTTGGTTACGAGGCAGTTTGGCTTGGAAGCGGGTTCCTTTGGAGAACTTTGATGATATAGCCATCGGGGTGGTGGCTCCTGTTTCTATGGATGATCCCTCGGTGTTTCCATTTCTTTCCCGAGCATGGAGGTATGATGCCTTTCCTCCTCGGGTTATTCTCGAGCGTCAGGACCGGTGTTCACGACCACTTGGTACCTGGATTGGTATGAGAGGCATGCTAGGAGAGACTCGGGTGGCTATTTTGAGGCGGCGTGAGGCCATTGTGGGTGCGGAGGACCGGCTTGTTTACGAGAGGAGGAGGGCGGCGAGGCCAACCCTCATGACGGGAGCGGAGACGGCGTGACGGCCGACTATGAGGCTTACGTCGAGACGAGGAGAGGAGGGCTCCTATGCTACCGGCTAGGCTACGGGAGATGAGAGATGACGCTAGGGCTACTAAGGCCACAGCGAGAGGTTGGTTTGATAGATCTGTTCCTATACGAGCTTGGTAGGAGGAAGACCGACATTTTCTGTTCGAGAAAAGAAGACTCGAAGGGGAAGAAGAGGGGAGAGGCCGATGCAGTGGCTTGGAGTGACTACGAGGTTTCAGTATCCCTTTCTTGCCATGGCGGACACATTAGTTTGATTACGTATCTTAGTTTTCTTTTAGCGAGGTTGCCGGTTGTAGGAATGAATCGGGCTTAGACTCATCAAAAAGTTTTTAACTTGTAATGAATATTTGAATTGCTTGAGTTTTCGAGACGCTTTCATGGTACGATCGGTTGTATTGATGTCAAAGTATGACTTTTATTTGTGTTTTAGACCAGAACCGTTTCATTTGCCCTACGTTCCCCTCATTTTGAGGAGCTCGGGTCTTCGTAGTTCAACGATTTTTTTGTTGTTTTTTGTTTTTTTGTTTTTGTTTTTTTTTTTTTTTTTGTTTTTTGTTTTTTTTTTTTTTTTTTTTGTTTTTTTTGTTTTTTTTTGGTGCAACCTGTTTTTACCTAGGCCGCCCTTTTCGGGTTTTCAACCTAGTTGGGTATTACTCTTTTAGCACTCTTTTTTTTTTGACTTCTTCTTTTTTCTTTGTTTACGCGTAGTATACGCGCGGCTTGTCACCATTCTTGGGTGTACAAAGGGATTCCCGTCGAGGTGCGCAAGTTGCATGGCTCCTCAGGAGAAGATCTTACGGACGACATATGGCCCGACCCATACGAGGCTCCCATTTGCCGAGGGGTTGATACGGGTGGGGGCTTTTCTTTTAAACGAGATCCCCTTCTCGGATCTCCCGATGCTTTACTTTCTTGTCGAAGGCTACGGCCATTCTTCCTTGGTAGGCTCGGATGTGTTCCATGGCTTTCAATCGGCGTTCATCTAGCGGGCCAATTCGTCATGGCGACTGGAGCCATTCGACCTCGTTGATCTGGCTTTCCGGCGGTATACGGAGCGAGGGGATTTCTAGCTCGATTGGGAGTACGGCTTCCATTCCGTATGTGAGGAGCAAACGGTGTTTCCCCGGTTGCCGTTCGGCCCGATGTTACGTAGCCCCGAGTGCCGAGTGTAACTTCTCGGGCCAATCTACGCCTTGGGCGGCCATTTTCCGGATGATATTTTCGAGTCTTGTTTCTTTGCCTCGACGGCTCCGTTGGTTTTGGGGCTGTAAGGAGATGACTTGTGACGGGTTATTCGGAATTACGCCGGCGGCTGTCGCATTCCCCTTGAAGTGGGATCCATTATACGAAATGATTTCGGTGGCAACCCGTATCTGCATATGATGTTCTCTTTGATGAAGAGGGCTACTTTCCTTGAGTTGAGGATTTTGTAGGACTTGGCTTGACCCACTTGGTGAAATAATCCACGGCTACCGGGACGAATTCGTGGCCGTTCTTGCTGATGGCGTGATTTTGCCTATGACATCAATTCCCCAAGTGACGAAAGGCCAAGGGGTTGTCATGCGGTATAACTCGTGAGGAGGCAAATGATTAAGGTTTGAGTATCGGCGGCATTTGTCGCGGCTTTTGATGGCTGGATGCGGTCGGTTTCCATGGAGATCCAAAAGTACCCCATTCTCGGTATGATTTGCATCGAGCTCGAGCATTCATGTGAGGGCCGCAGTACCACCATGTATTTCTTTCATGAGTTCGGTAGCCTCTTGTTTGCCGATACATCGCGGGAGGGGGCCTTGATAACGCTTCTTGTATAGCATATTTCCCAAAAGAACATAATGGGAGGCAAGCCGCTTCGAGTGAGAGACTTTTCGCTTTGATTCCTTCTTTATATTCCCCATCTTCATTTTTGAAAGAGGCCTCGCCATCCTTCAGTCTTGGTAGATACGAGTGTACCGGGGATCATTGGCGGTTCGGCTTCACGCCGATTTCAAAGCAATAAGCGGGATTTTCTCTTCTCAGGCTACGAATGGTTTGACGGACTTCCCTTCGGGTATTTCAACGAGGAGGCTAGTGTTGCCCGAGCATCTGCAAATGCATTTGCGATCTCTGGGCAAGTAATGAAAGTGATCTCTTTGAATTGAGTTACTAACTCTTCCATGTAAGTGTGATATTTACGTAGGCCGGGTCCACGGTCTTCCATTTGTTAGAGACACGATTGATGATGAGGGCGAGTCACCATACACCTCCAATTCCTTGATATTTCTTTCAAGGCGGCTTCCAACCCGGCTATGCAAGCTTCATATTCGGCGGCGTTGTTGGTGACTTCGAAGTTCGGCCTTGCTGCTATGGGGGTGTGTTCGTCGGTAGGATCGACCGAAGCATTCCTATCCCGTTCCCCTTTTGTTTGACGCCCAGTCGAAGAAGAGTTGCCGGCGATTTTCTCCTTCTAGAGCGAAGATTCCATCATCGGGAAATTGAGGTTCGAGTCCTCGGGACTCATCACTTGGGAAATCGGCCAAATGTTACGCCATTATGCGTCCTTTTACGGATTTCCTTGAAACATAAGTGATGTCATATTCGGCCAAAAGAACGACCATTTTGCCAACCTCATGGAGATGGAAGGCTTGTCGAACAGAGATATTTGATGGGGTCTATCCTTGAGACGAGATGTATCGGGTGAGGCGCATGTAGTGTTTCAACTTTCCCACTACCCGGACCAAACTGCGCAAGTCTTCTCGCAAGCGAGTAATTGAGTTCGCTTCCTTGGAGCTTTACGCTACGAAATAGATGGCGTTTTCGACCTTGGAATCTTTCTTCTCTTGAGCTAGCATAGCCCCAATTCTTTGTATCCGTGACAGTTAGATATAGCAAGAGTGGCTTTGCCGATGTGGTGGGCGAGAGAATCGGGGATTCACAAGGTATGCCTTAATACGTTCAAAGGCAAGTGACATTACGGAGTCCATTACGTGTAGGCATTTTCTTCATCAACTTGAAGATCGGCTCGCGGATCGAGGTCGGTGATTTACAAAGCGGCTTATGTATTGCGATCTTCCCATGAAGGATTTCACTTACGTCGGTGTCGGGGCGGCTTCATTTCAACTATCGCCTTGATTTTACGGGGATCTACTTCGATTCCCCGTTACGTCACCATATATCCTAGCACCTTACCTCGTCTTACAGAAGGTGCACTTGGCTGGATTCGGTCTCATGCTTTGTGGTCTCGGAGGCGGCGAAGAATTTTCTCAAATCAACAAAGTGCGGCCATCGATCCTCTGGAATGTATTATCATGTCGTCCACATAGACCTCAATTTCTTTGTGGATCATGTCATGGAGCAGAGCTGTAGCGCCCTTTGGTACGTAGCCCCGGCATTCTTTAGTCGAATGGCATGACCGTGTAGCGATATGTGCCCAAGGGGTTGTGAAGGCCGTTTTGGCTTGATCCTCTTACGCCATTTTGATTTGGTTGTAGCCGGCAAAACCGTCGACGAAGGATTTGACTTCATGGTTGGCCGTGGAATCTACCAAAATGTCGATGTTTGGCGGGGAAATCGTCTTTTGGGTGGCTTTGTTCAAGTCTCACGAAGTCTACGCGGCACTTAGGATCTTTCAGTTGGCCTTGGTCACCGTTACTATGTTGGAAAGCCATGTAGGGTATTCAATGACCACTGATGAACCACCTTACTGAGCATCTTTTCTATCTCTTCTTTCACTTGTAGGGACCATTCGGGCTTAATTCTTCTTAGCTTACGCTGCGGCTTGACTTACGGGTCGAGCGGTATTCGGTGTTCAACTATGGAAGGATCGAGGCCTGGCATATCTTTATAGGACCATGCGAACACGTCCACGAATTCTTTTAGCGGCTCAATTAGGCGTCCCTTTCGGTCCCTTCGAAGAAACTACCAATCTGCGTCTCTTTAGGCTCTTCCGCGGTTCCCAGATTCACACTCGTCAAAATCTCTTCGGCGGCTTGGGCTCGATTTTCCTCTTTCAGGACAACTTTGCTTAAAGATTTCTTTGATATATTGTTCATTTAATGTTACGCTTCTTCATCTAGTGAATCGTTATTAAGCTTGTTTTTAGATTATTAGTTAATTCATCATTAGTTAAAGTGGCAATTAAGGGATACTCGAGAAAGGTTCGTCATTTCATTGAGAATAAGAGGGAATACGGCATTGGCTACAATTTCGTGGTCTTCGGGCGTGAGGCCATCGGACGACTCGGAAGACTCAAACTCAACAATGAGAGACTCGAGAGGACTTTACAAAGGTTGACACAAAGGGACGGGGGACCAATCCAAGTTTGGTGATCATTTCTTCTTTGGTCGCGGACGGGCTGAGAGAGTTTCCCAATTCTTTAGCGGCATTCTTTGTCGGAGGCCTCATGACTCGGGGGCATTCTCGTTTACGTCCTCCTTCCTCGATCGTTGCTATCATCTCTTTGTGCGAACCGAGAATCAATTGTGTTTGGCGTCGAAAGCGAGCATGTGGATGTAGGGATCTTCCTCAATGCAGGGATTTCTATCTCGTCACAATCGACCGCTCAATCCCGAGATGTAAGGACGTATTGCGTCTCGGTGTCTTTGCTAGAAAAATCTCATGTCCCATACTCGGCGGAAAGGCTTGGCGAGGTAGTTCGGCAAGGAGGACGTCCCACACGACGTTCATAGATTCGAGTTGAGTATGACGATGCTTGTCGATCTTTATCATGAAAATTTCTGGCTTGGCGGGGGTCGGAGAGTGGGTTTGAAGAATGGTGACGAAGGCGTGATTAGGAACCGGGGTTTGTGTGCTGTATCATGGCGGCGTTCAATGTTTCCTTCCGGTATGCCTCCAAATGTTGGAAATGACAATTGGATTTGATGAATCGACTTCTTCGGAGTCTGCTCGCTTGAGTGTGTTGACATAGTTGGCATCGCCGGATTCCAAGGATCTTTGGCGAGACTTGCCTCTTGAAGGATGTAGCCGGTGTTTGGCTGTGGGCATTCTTGGCTATTGTTTCAGCTTCGTTCCCTATGAGGAAATTGTCACCCCTTATGACTTCAAGGTCTCCCTGCCAGTTGATGAATTTGACGCATTGGTGGAGGGTGGAAGCTATGGCTTTCATGTGATGTAACCAAGGGCGTCCCAATAGAGTGTGAATTCGGATGGGGCGTCCATTACATGGAATTTCGTTGGCACCATTTGGGTTTCAAACCGAGTTCGGAGTTCTTGTCCCAGAATGGGACGAGACGAACCGTCGTAGGCCTTGACAGATCCGGGTAGATGGGATCATACGCCTTTCATTTATGCGGAGGGCCCTCATCATCTTTGAGGAAGGGCGTTTACCGATGATCCATTGTCCACTAATACCCCGGGGAGTGATATGGGGTTGAGCCGAATAGTGATGTACAAAGCTTCATTGTGTTGGGAGACCTCTCTTGGCAAATCTTCATCGCAGAAGGTGATCATACTCCCATATAGGCGGGGGTCATAGATTTGGTCCTTATCTCGGGATAGAGAGTCATCAAGCCAGTCACTTCGTGCTTTTTTCTTGAGAGGTAGAGCCTTTGCTTTGAAGCCTCACGGGTTATGCGAGGCCTTTTGTGGCGGTTGCCATCTCCGGTCAACATGTTGATTGAGTGGGAGCGCCCAGGCGGCGTCGGTCTTTCTTCGTCGGTGTATACTCGGGAGGCTGGTCAAGCGAACGGCGTTCGACCCCGAGGGGATAGATTTACGATTAGCGTAGAGTTACCCTACGGTATCTGAAGGCGTCAGAAAGTCTCAGTGCGTCGTTGGCAAAGGCTTTTACGTTCTTTTACCTGTTTGCTTTGGGGAAAATGACTGGCGGAGTAGAGTACATAATAATCAAATCCCAGATGGCTCCCAGAGCGTTCCCACCTTGTTATCACCGGCCTCGAATCTCTCCTTCCAATTTTCTTTGGGAGGAAATTTTCTTTTTCTTAGGAGGGCGGTCCTCGTGTATCCGATCTGATAATCCCTTTCAAGGCAATCGGGACGATCACAAATATCCCGCGAAATGTGTTCTGCAGTGGTGGCGGATTTGGGACCTCGGGTTGGCGGTCTTTGGAATGACTTTGGGTGGGCGGGTCGGGGGATCTGGCTGTTGGGCTCATACGGTAGCGAGTGATTGGACTCCGCCGGATAATGAGAGATATTGAGGTCTAGGAACAGGCATATGTTTGTCCTTGAGGGTAGCCCCGATCGGTTGGGATATTGTTAAGGTCAGAAGTGGCGTGTGGCCTCTTCAATCCCGAGCTTGTATGCATGCAGCGTTCTTCCGGGGCTTTGATGGTGACCATATTTCTTCATTGTTCACGATTTTCATCACTCGGTGATATTTGCGGGATCATCACTTTGAGAGGGGACAGCGAGCGGTATACCGAACTCTTTCGTCCACGGCTAGCTGTTTGGGGGCCGGTTGCCACAGTAAGTCGACGGGCGGGAGTCCGGCGGTGGAAACATAGGAATCTTGGGGTAGCATCTTGATGTATCCGGGACGATTAAGAAGAGGAGGAGAACCCTCTTCCTTCTTTGCGGTAAAAGTGCCATCGGAATTGGGGCGATAGTCGAGCCATGACTTGCGACAACCCCCGGAAGGTCGCTAATTTGAGCCTCATGTCGAAGTCTCATCTGTTCTACCAAGCTGGATCCAATGCGATGCATCGAGGGATTTTGGAGGACGGAGCAACGTGGTCCCCATCATTTCCGGGCGATGCGAGACATTACGAAACCCGGAGTCGGAACAAACGGCGAAGGCGATGACGCGCTTGACTCTTCCCAACTAATCAAACGATGACCGGTGCGAAACCAAGCTTTGTGAGGAGGCTGCGGGGGAAAGGACACGAAGGATTCGAGATGTGCAGGAATGGAAGGAGGGTAGGTGTTTGGGCATTGGGCTCATGCAACATGCGGTTATTTGTTCACGTTTACTTAAAACATGCTTTATTAACCTAATCGGTTGGAAAAGATTGCTCTTCTTTTCGCAAACTACTGGATCTGGATCGGTGGGCCGTCACTACGTCTATAAGCCCCTCGTATTCCACTGTATTTCGACCTCCCGGGGTGGGCGGCCAGGGCGAGGGTCCTATAGGGCAAGCGGGTCCCACAGGCCCAGAAGAAAACGATCCTAAAAGTCGGCGGGTAATCGAGTCTTAACGAGCATTCGATGTAAATTACGGACAAGGCGACGTCAAAAGTCAAGATCATGTCAGGGGGCTCGACGAAAAGTCGGCATGGTTTGGGCGATAAGCGTCCACAATTGATCTTGACTTGTCGTCGGTTAAGCGAAGTAATTAGGCATGGAATAATCATTAATCCTTGATGACTCGGTGTCAATCTTTGGGAGTCGGTGTATAATTTGTGCCGATCGGGCGAAGTCAAGGCGCCGGTCAATATCTTGGTCAAAGTCTGCGGCGGAAAACCGGCGAGAACTTCGGCGATTAGGGTCCAGAAAGATATTGAGTCGGTATGCCGACAAAGGCTTGAAAGGAAAGGTCTATACACGAGACGGGGCATGACACGGACCGAGACTAAAAACCAGCCGGGTCTCGGACAAAGTGTGTCACGGACAAGTGCGTAGTCGACACGAGGCTCCATGGGATGTTTGGGTAGTCTGTGCTCATCGAGAGGCGTAATAAGACCAAACGGACCGCGACAAGGATTTCCCGGGTTAGGGACGTAGTGTGCGGTGTACGGTCACGTGCGCGTAGTGTCTGCAGTCTATATTCTTTTTTACGAGTAAAATAGAAATTTTTTTATGTGTCTTAAAAATATGATGCATGATTTTTTTGAAAATTTTCTTTTTTTTTGAAAATCCTTTTTTTGAATTTTTTTTTTTGAAATTTAATGAACACATAAGCACGTAAGCACGAAAATTCCGACGAGTTAGGGACATTATTCCGACGAGTCAAAATTTTGACTTTCTCCGAGGCGGCCAAAACAACACGAAAGCTGTGCAAAAATCAACACACACACAAAAATGATTTTCAAAGCGGGACGGAAGCTTGACCCTCAAGAGCTTTTTTTTTGAAAACGGTGATACCGGTACGTGGGATTGTTAGACCACAAATTATCCCCGACTCGTGTTAGGAGGCGATAACGGGAAGTTTAATGGTTTCCACCAATATACCAAATACCATTTTAAAAAAAAAAAAGCTTAGTCCCAGCGAGTCGCCAGTGATGATGTGTCGCCATTTCGCGGGAAAAAATTCGATTTTTCGCATTTCTTTGAAAAAAACCAAATAAAACCCGGGAAAAAGAACGGAGTCGCCACGCCATTTTTGTTTTAAGGGCCAAAACTTTGAAAAATGCCCGAGATCAGAAATTTGGGTTCGGAGGTCATGTTACACGCCGGGAAGGACGTTAGTGTGCACCCGGAATGCCTCGTAAACCGAGTCTTCCAAGCTGAAAATCATTTGTGTGTGTGTGTGTGTGTGTTTTGGCCAAAATAATTTGAAACTCAGAAAAGTAAAAATTGGGATATCTTTTTAAGACTTTAAACTGATCCCATGATTTTTGGAAGATTTTTGGATTGAGATTTGGTACTCTAAAGACCTTTTGAAGTTGAGAGCCACTTCTGCCAGAATGAAAAAGGCAGTGGACCTTTTGATTTTGAACTGGATTCAAGGGTCTTAAAACTTCATAATCTGGATAAACTCAGAGAATAAAAGTTGTTCCAGACACCTTAAATAAGATTTGTGCGAAAAAATTTTCCATTTTGGAGAAGATTTGAGGGGTCAAAACCTTCTGGAAACCTCAGATATGAGATCTGGATTCCCAGAAGCTGATGAACTAGCCTCTGAAAGAAAATTTGAAAAGAGGAGTTTTACTCACCCAAAAAATAAAGTAAAAATATGTCTGGAAAGCTATGGATGTTGGCTACAAAAAGAGTTTTGTAGTCAACACCAAATTCCAAGTTCATCTGTGTCCAAAAAATTAGACCATGGACTGAGGTCTGAGAAAATTACTACTGGACAGCAACTTCTCATGAAAGAAAATATGATTTTAAAGGGGATTTTGCATCCATGCTTGTCCCCATTTCCCTAGGTTTTGGTTAGTGATCACTTGACATTTTAGTGGTGAATCAACTATACCAAACCATCCTTGGGGTACATTAGGACTAAGCACTTCATTTGCTTGGGAAGGGGAATTTTATCCTTTGAAAATGAGATTTGATGCTTGAAAATGGTTTTTAGGGTTTTGAAAATGCATTTGCAAGAAAACAAGAACACATTAAAGAAAATGTTGATCCTTGTAGAAGATCATCCATGGAGATGGACTTCCATGG